>JAEAOA010002366.1:540000-690000 GCA_016746295.1 Potamilus streckersoni
GATAAGCATAAGCGTGTGGAATATGTATCATAAGAGATTATGTATTATGTTTATGTATTTTATGATTCTTATATCATACGTTTATCTTACTGATGACACATCAAAAAAATTGCATATTTGAGATAAACATAGCTGAATCTTCACCATCAGGATCTCTGTGACACGCCTAGCATAGTAAGGTCATCATTCCTTAATCTCAATGTATATACAGTTACATGGTGAAAAGAAAAGTGACACATAAAGCGTACAATACTCGCCGTTAACTTGACCTTAAAGATGGCAAGTCCCGCTCCCCGCAAATCTGGCATGCGACTCGCCTTCTAGAGATGATGTGTTACAAATTTGGTGCGCGACACACCATAAAGCTATGATGTATTTAAGTATAACATGTGTCATCCCTTAATCTCAAACGGCTTTAAAGTTATAGAACCGATGGAAAATGTGATTTAAAAAAATTAAACTATTTATCGGTGACCTTGACCTTAAAGATAGGATCTCGTCTAGTAACAGACTCATTTCATAGTGATGATGTACAGAATTAGCAAGTTTCGTCATTAAGCCTCAAACGGCCGTAAAGCTGTAGAGCGGAAAGAAAACGGAGTTAAACGTAAAATTTTCAGACACGACCTTGAGTTTGATACTTTTCACCACCCGTCACCTTCGCACCAATGTGGTACGCAACACGGTTTCTAGCAATGATGTGCAAGTATGCCATGTTTTATTCCTGTTTCATAAATGGTTTTACAATTATAGAGCAGAAACAAAAGTGGGGCGGATGAAACTGAGGATACTATTTCCTCCGCATTTTTTTACTAGGCGGGAGATAGCAAATGCGCCTATCTTCCTTCTTTCCAAAAATTTATTAATAATGGTAGAGGTAAGTTTTGTAATAGTAGTATTGGTATTAGTATCGGTGGTGCTGAGAGTGGGTCATGATGGTCATGTTATACCAGAGAGAGAGAGAGAGAGAGAGAGAGAGAGAGAGAGAGAGAGAGAGAGAGAGAGAGAGAGAGAGAGAGAGAGAGAGAGAGAGAGAGAGAGAGAGAGAGAGAGAGAGAGAGAGGGGGGGGGGAACATACGTCATTCGTACAGGACGATCCTCCTTCTGTTGTTATAGCAAAGAGCTGAAAGTCAGAAAAAAACATGTAGTGTGAATTATACGTAATACTCCATTTTTATTGCAGATGTGAAATTCCTACATAAAGAGTACAATTTCAGATGAAAATAAATCAATTCCCTTGTACATAACGTTTGATTCATAAAGAATCGACAGTACTGCATTACTGACAATGTCTTCTGATTTCAAAATCTCGTTCAAAAACAAAAGAGGGGATCCGCAAGATGGATCATATATCTTCTTTATACGAGTGAGCATGTGTCCCAACTACCGGGAGTTGTTGATTAAGTTGTCCAAGTGCTTTCAACCGATAAATACAAAAATATAAGATGCTGGTGGTTATATAAGAATTATGTTTGTATTTGATAACAATGTGCATATAGCTAATCCTATATAGCCTGTAATGGATGGCGGTTTCGAAGTAGATAATGTTAGATAGTCTGTAAAAATGGCGTTTGGGCAGTAGATAAAACTTGTTTCGAGCTGGTGTTCTTTACAGAATCGATCTCGAGCTCACGAGCTCAGCGAATTTATAAAGATTTTAGATAGCGGATCTGAATGAATCTATTATAAGTAAAAGTTTGTAGATTCTTCGAAAATATTTTATTGCCGCCCTTTACAAAACAATCCCCGCAGGGTTTGCTTGCCAGCAAAGTAGAAAAACGGAGGTGGGTCAGTCTATTTTACGCAGAGATACGATTTATTTTAGAGCTAAAGGTCGCGTTATAAAGAGAGAAAAAGGCAACTAAAAGGTATGCATAATCCTTGTGAGCAACGACGTACGCTAATCAAAGTCATATATCTACCCTAACCACCCATAATCTCTCTTTTTAGGGAAAACCTATGATAAACATAACAACAAATCTACTTACCAAAATACAAACGAAAATCGTGCAAAACTTCATTTTCTCCTCACTATGCAGTGTTTACAAACTGATGTTCCCTATCTCTCTCTCCTGAAATACTAATGGTTTACCTGAGGTTTTTACCTGCCTATGGTCTTGGAAAGTAATTTATATACGTTGTCAACGAGTGTGTTATCAGCTCAACCCGTGTTTCATTCATTCATTCTGTGTTAGTCACGCTTATCAGCTAATGATTCAATAAAGGTAATATACTCAAAGTATACTCAAAAAATGTACAAGACTTAATATTAACCAATAAATGACTAATCGTTCTTTGTCTAGTCATTTATATATGGAGCATTCAGTAATTTGAGTTATAAAGGTTATAACATGAAAACCGCTTCAACCTTTGTAAAACTTGAATTACATTTATCGAGATCGATCATATTATATTCTGATACAATACTTTAAATTTTTTGAATACATTTTCATCATATTATATTGTGGTCCGATACATGACAACCCTTTCAACACACACACACACACACACACACACACACACACACACACACACACACACACACACACACACACACACACACACACACACACACACACACTAATATCCAACGTTAGCCTAGATTTGTACCAGCACTTATTTAAATTCAACTCTGGGAAACAGAAGAAAATTCATGTTTCGGAAGCTCTTTTTTTTGGAGGTGATTGGCATGTTAATTCTCGTTATTGTTTAAAATTTTCACAGATGTGTTATCGTTGCAATAAAGCTAAATTCGTTCAATGTCTTCTCGCGGTCTAATTTTGCAAGTTTTGAAAGTCATGGCGAGTAAATCCGTGGTCTCCTTGAGCAAATGTTTTGAAGTCATGTCGAGTGACCACAGCGAGTTATATATTTAGAATTGGTCGTTGTTAATTTTATTATCAAAACGACAGCATGTTAAATTTGCACATGTCATATTTGTGTTTTCCACAAACCTACTGGAAAAACTGCAGACAGTAATACACTTTTGTCATTAGCTTCTAATGTTCTTCTGAAGGACATCACGATATTTCGCTTCAAAAGAATCAGAATGATTCACCATCATTTTTTGTCATCTTTCTAGATATTTTGGGGGCCAAGTCGTGGCTTGTTTTAAAGCGTTTGGCATATGGTTCTTGTTGTATTGGGTGGTATAAATTGCTTGGAAACATACCCGATGATTAAACCGAATCACAAATTCACCATGAAGAGTCACCCTATCCTCATTTTACATCAAAATTGTCAAAATCAGCAGTTTACTTTTAATAAATAGCCGAGATTGATCCACACGAAGTGTGTGTGTGTGTGTGTGTGTGTGTGTGTGTGACATTTGTATCTTTTAAAATGACTCTTTCTACTCGATCGTAACGAACGCAAAATGTCATGACCTGATTTAAGTATCCGGTTAAAAGTAGTCGTAAATTACAATATTTAATTAGGGCGCTTGAAAAATATATTTACATTTTTGCACAGTAATTATTATATAGTAACAAATTCTCTCATGCAACATATTAATTTGCGCGTAAGATTTGCCTAAGTTCTGCTCTAGTGTTTACGAAACAGATTATTCAGATTCTTCACAATTCGTAAAAATTAGTTTCGTAAAACTTAGACATACGTTTCGTGAACGTGCGTACAATATGAATGTGTTCAATATCGTAAAATACTTCCCAATTACGACAGTGTAAAGTTAATAGAGACAATAATGAGCATATAATAAGGCGTTAATAAGGCAATCATGCCAATTTAGAGTTATTAAATATAAAGCTAGCAAACATGGGTTGATTTTAAAAAATAAAACATGAGTAATGACACATGTTAGAAATGAATAGAGTCGTACTTCAAATGAAGATACTTACTTCATATAGTATATTTATGGTGCTAATACTGTGTTATGTATGTATGTATGTATGTATGTATGTATGTATGTATGTATGTATGTATGTATGTATGTATGTATGTATGTATGTATGTATGTATGTATGTATGTATGTATGTATGTATGTATGTATGTATGTATGTATGTATGTATGTATGTATGTATGTATGTATGTATGAATGTATGTATGAATGTATGTATGAATGTATGTATGTATGTATGTATGTATGTATGTATGTATGTATGAATGTATGTATGAATGTATGTATGTATGTATGTATGTATGTATGTATGTATGTATGTATGTATGTATGTATGTATGTATGTATGTATGTATGTATGTATGTATGTATGTATGTATGTATGTATGTATGTATGAATGTATGTATGAATGTATGTATGTATGTATGTATGTATGTATGTATGTATGTATGTATGTATGTATGTATGTATGTATGTATGTATGTATGTATGTATGTATGTATGAATGTATGTATGAATGTATGTATGAATGTATGTATGTATGTATGTATGTATGAATGTATGTATGAATGTATGTATGTATGTATGTATGTATGTATGTATGTATGTATGTATGTATGTATGTATGTATGTATGTATGTATGTATGTATGTATGTATGTATGTATGTATGTATGTATGTATGTATGTATGTATGTATGTATGTATGAATGTATGTATGGATGGATGGATGGATGGATGGATGGATGGATGTATGCTCGCATATATATATATATATATATATATATATATATATATATATATATATATATATATATATATATATATATATATATATATATATATATATATATAATCGCAGTTCTGTCTTCAATCTTTTTGTTTACATACGCTAAGTTTAATCCAGATTTTGCTTATTTTCTTTTAAAAGCCATGTTATAATACACCTTATATTCATTTAATTTAAACAATACCCTTTCTTCAAGCCATTGCTTACAAAAACCAAGATTTATTTATTCATTTGTTTATATATGACCAATACTCAACGACCGCCACCAACATCTTACCCCGACAGTCAAATATTACGTCATCGTCACATTATTTGTTAATACCTGTTGACATCTATACAATATTACTTTACATGATATAAAAAAAAAGGGAAGAATTTTTTAGTATTTGCCCAATAATATTAGCAAGGAACCCAAATTCATATACCAAATACCACCTCTCAGATTTCTGATTTAGATTCTATTTCCATAATTGGATGTCTAGCAACTAATAAAGTGTACAAAAAATGAACAAGCAATCTTCAGATCTGAACTGTTACCGGCAAGGTACCAATTCCCAAACCCTTAACCCCGTTTTTAACTGTACCGGCAGTAAATGTCCTACTGATAGGGCGAAGTTAACTGAACCGAATTACTTGAACTACCGACCGTCTGAGTTGTGTATGGACGGACACCGGTTAAAATTATTACTTCTGGTTCAGTACCCACGAATGTAGTCCCAGTAATTTTAGGGCATTTTTTCTCTCATTTTAGTGGTGATACAAGTCTTACATTTTGGCAGTCTTCGTATTGTTTTAAAGCTAATTGTTTATTTTTTAGAATTTGCGCATTATGGTGTGATTGGCTTTGTGTATTTCGATGACAAGGCTTAATGAGCACTGCGGAGGTGATACTGATCCGAAAGAGAAAGCCCGGTGCCTTTGTTTATAATCCAGCCTCTCAAAAAATGCCGGATAACCTATGTAAAGAACGTCCCCGTGAGTGTATAGTATTTTAGAGTAACGTGATTGGACATCGTGGAAACCTCATTACTAAGAAACAATTGTAAGGGATAGGATAAAAAAAATATGATCTGAGTCCTGTCGGTTCATATCCATAACAGTTGAAATTTATAATCCAGGTTTGTTATTAAAGCTAGACAGATGAAATCTCGATATATTGAGTACATAACTTTAAACATAGAACAATGAAATTAAAAATTACATAACTTAAATTTAAAATATTAAAGTGAATTTGAACTAAAATATTAAAATTTTAAAGTTATGTGGGAAAAAATACACATTATAGATTCTATGGGGTTCATACTCATTATTATCATGTGGATATTTTTGAAATTTTGTAAGAAAAGATTCTTTCCATGTTAGGATGGGGCCTTCATAAGAAATACGTGACGACATTTTCCTGTTGATATTGTGCCTTTAGGTTACTTGTACTATTTGTTATGGGTCCAAACAGTAAACTAATGTTTTTGATGGTGTGAAATATATGAATAACACATATCTGCATATATGGCTTTCAGTCATTGTCTTGTAACCATGGTCATATGGTACTTAATGAGTTGACGGAGACTATAGTAGAGACTACTCAGGCAGTCTACTACTAAGCCATTTTAAACTGTCAGAGAATGACAATGTCCAAACAAATATACATTAAAGGGATACAATATACTTTCTAGAATTCTATTTATATTGGTTATAAGAATAAAGCAAAATGAAGTCTATCATAGATGTATTCATTGTTTTGTAACCATGGTTATATGGTACTTAATGAGTTGACGGAGACTCAATAGTTGAGACTAATCAGGAAGTCTACTACTAAGCCATTTTAAACTATCAGAGAATCACAATGTCCAAACAAATATACATCAAAGGGATACAATATACTTTCTCCAATTCTATTTATATTGGATATAAGAAAAAAGCAAAATGAAGTCTATCATAGAATTATTCCTTTTTATTGTTAATTTTGATTAGACGTTGACTGACAAATTACATTGTGTTGTAAGGCGATATCCCATTCAAATAAAACATTTTACTTTATGCGTTAGTAATTACAAATATTAATTGTAAACTGGCACTCTAAACATGAGAACTTATAATTGTTATCCCAGTCAGAATGTGATCATTCACTAGCTCAAAGTGGAAGAGCTCCGTGCGATGGTAGATGCGAACAGGTGCGGTAAGTTTATAACCGGACCATTCGTAAATTTTAGTCATCAAAATTTAGATTACGCCTCTATGGAGTGTCGTTCTTGATCGATCATTTATGTTTACTGATTTATTATTAGTGTTTAGATTTTATGTTCGCTAAACATGATTTACAATTGAGAAAATGTTCGTCATACTTGTAATTTCTTAAATTGTGCATTGATTCACCAAAGAAATGTGGTAAATATATTTGTATAAAAAGAAAAAATAATGGATTGAGACCGAAATAATTTCTGTTGCAATGAATGTGAACATTTTCTGTCTGTGTGTGTTTGTATATAACGATGAGAGAGAGAGAGAGAGAGAGAGAGAGAGAGAGAGAGAGAGAGAGAGAGAGAGAGAGAGAGAGAGAGAGAGAGAGAGAGAGAGAGAGAGAGAGAGAGAGAGAGAGTATATGCTATACTTTGTGATAAGTCTGTCAATAAATCATTATTACTTCCTCACAGTATGTCTTAATTTCAAGTTTCAGTAAGATGTTAACGGAACGGTCAAACACTTTGCTCTTACTGTCTCTTTTTCTTTTACTATTCTATCTTTCTATGGACATCGTGTTGCATTTTAAGGCTGAAATAACAGGAATTGTTACAATTAATGACATTTTAATGTAAACAAGCAACGTATTATGCAATTAAAGTATCGAGACGCCACTTGCTTTAGACAGAAATCCACTGGCCATTTTAGGTCCTGATATGACATTAAAAAAACAAAACAATTGCAATATAAATTGGCGGCTAAAAACAACCAAAATAAAACAAAAGAAAACAAAAGCAAACTTCTTTTATACCCTTTTTAAATTGTTGAATGAATGTAATGTTATTTTCCAAACATTTAAATCAGTGTCAATCATAGGTACATTTTCAAATTATCTACAGCTCAATTTGCCGTGGGAACTCCTGCCAGTTGCCATATTTGAATACTATGATTATGTTAAGCACTGATCATTTAGTATTGCACTTTCAATTCAAGTTTGATAGGAGCTCAGACACGAGTTTTCAGCAACATTGAATATACCTTAGAAAGTAGGTCATAGTGACTCTTTGTAAAGGATAAACTTTCATCGTAAGATGAGCCCTTCATTAGCAAAATTGTATGGATTTTCAGTCCAGCTATATTCATCAGTCAGGAAAGTAGGTCGCAAGTTTTGGTAACTATATATGTAAAGATACTGAAACTGGAACCTGGACATGACCTTTAGACAACTTTGAATGGACCCATGAAAGTAGGTTACACAAATCAATTTTAGAAATAATTGATGTCTGTGGCCACATATATTTTTCACCCTTTACTAAACAACTTGTACCGAGTATGCATCTTGGAATTAAAAAGTATACTTATACTTTTTAATTCCAAGATGCATACTCGATACAAGTTGTTTAGTAAAGGGTGAAAAATATGTGTGGCCACAGACATTAATTTTTTCTATGTACTTTTAAACATGTGCTGAAAAGTAGGTTTCCTAGTTTTGCAGCAAGATACATTTTATTCCATTATGCACCAACGATTAAAGCTGCAATCAACATGGTGAAGCAATACACGAGTTAAAGCCAGGACATGGAAAAACGACATAAGTTTAATCAATAATGGAAAGTAGGTAACGACTTAGTGTGCAAAGATGCAGTGTAATGCTGATGATATTAGATACAGTATTACAGGAATTGGAGCCTGGTCAGTGAGACTTTGGGATAGATGATACACACAAAATGAATCCCACTAACTACCACATTTTAAAGCGAGGATATGAAAAATAATTTGTACCATGGGCGTTGGGTACATAAATAAAGGCCCTGTTTACTAAGGTTGCAACTAGTATTGAAAAAAGAACTCGAATACCCGAATCGATTACATCTTAGATTCGAGTTTTAATCTGGGATTCGAGCACTTGACATAAAGAAGAGATATTTATTGAAAACTTACAAGATGCGTTACTATTTTTCTTTCAATTTAAGTTAAATCTGGCATACCCCAACACCTGGAACTCTTACATACGCGCACGTGTGTGTGTGTGTGTGTGTCCCATTTACAATAATTTTATTAAAAAGGAAATAGGGACTCTTCAAAACGTCATAATTTTACTCTAATAATTTCACAAGCTGTACTAAGTATGGTTTAATAAAAGTTGCACCAATGTTAAGTTCAAATAATCGATTTTCCAGGCCCATTTAACTATTTTATTACATTGCAATCATTAAAAAGTGCTATCTCATTTTCATAGGTCACTCTGGCTAGAAACGATAATGCAATCTGGTAGATGGAACGTTGCGTTTTGAATGGTCAATAATAAAAAAAAACGTCGAATATCGGAATTTATTTAATTTGATTTTTCTAATCGATGTGCAGGTTTTTGCGTTCAGATTCTAAATATATGAGAAACGTTTGCGTTTCGTATTGATGATAAATGTATTAATATTTAGTATTCGAATTTACAAAACGGTCTGAGAAGAAGTGTGTGGTTGGGTGAATAGGCATGTTCTATGACCTGCCTTGAAAATACGCTGTGTGCACCCGCAGTTTTGAGTACCCAATGTCGAGTCTGCTCGAGACCTAAATTTGGTACATGTTGCAACATTATATGAACCCATAAAAGGAAGATGCAGATATAAGTGGCAATGTTTATACCAAATTGTGTGCAATAAGATTTCAATGTTCTCATGAAAATATGTCGTCAACGATCCAATGAAATGAGTTCTTATACATGAACGGAAGTGACCATATATCGTTCAATAGGTGACTGTGTGTTGAGAGATAAAATCTCTTTGGCTCCCTCATCAAGCTTGAAACGTTTTGTTTACTACTCACGATAGCGATGATTAGTTAAGCAGGTTTCAGCGTATTCGTGAAAATGATTGGTTGGGGTACTATGGAGTTCATTGCCATTTTTCAGCACATAATACATATAGGTCAGTATATTTGGTGGGGAAAACCCCCGGAAGAACCACCGACTCACGAGAAACTACTGTCAAGCTTTCACACATACGTTGGTTGAGCCGAGGCTGGATCTCACGCGGACAGAGGTAAGATGTGTGAGTGAAACTACAAGCATTTTAAACCACTTTACACATGGTCCCTTTTTGAGAACCATAGTGGATTTTTGCCCGTGGCTTGCGACGCCACAAATTGAAATTTGCTAGTCACGTGCAGAAATACTTTCTCTCAATTTAACGTTGCTGTCACAAGCTTTCGTCCAACAGGCCTAGCCTTATGAAAATGTGAACGAAAACGAGGCAACCGCTTTGGGCCCCGCGTTTCTCTGTCATGCAATTTTTTACTTGGGGCCCCGCGCTCATCGCTTGCTGCCTTGGGCGCCGCATCTCCTAGGGCCGGGCCTGTCGCCAAAATTAACAGAAAATGCAATTCTTAAGCAAGATACGTTGTTGGTCACGTCTTTTATCGGTCGAATGAAACGTCCGTGGTGCCAACACTTCATGCCGTCGTACCAATGTGCCTCACAACATCTACATAGCACATGCCCACTCGAAACATACCCTTGAGTTTCTGAAATTAGCTGTGTTTTTGAACCGTTGAGTCCAATCACTTCTTGAATTAGTTTAAGGTTTACTTTTTGCTTTTAAACACGTCTTCTCCTTCGGCAAAGTGTTTCAATTAAAAACAGCGTGCACTTCCAAATACAATTGCTGTAAATAAGTTTCAGGCGCTGGTTATTCACCGAATGACTGCACCTGGGTCTTAGCGCAGTTTCCAAACATTATATATATATATATATATATATATATATATATATATATATATATATATATATATATATATATATATATATATATATATATATATATATATATATAAATTCATAACATTAGGAGTTTTTACTTCACGTCCAGAAATCATACTTTTTTTTGGTTATATATATTCCTAGAGATTTCCATTTGATTGTTACAATTCAACGATTCATCATTAAGGCAGAAATATGATATTTATCATCAATGAAAACGTTTAGAAGATATTTGATGAAAGAAAATCTAGCAACTTGTATTAAACGTATCAAAACATGAATAAAAATGGGCCATCATACTGTAAGAAGAACAAAAATGGGACAGCGCATCATACCAAGAACAACAATGGGCAGCCTATCCTAAAAGGAATAAAAATGGGCTTACGTATTTGATGAAGGAATATTGAAAACTTGTATTTGACTTTGCTGTTTTGCTCTTAAGTCAAAACTTGATCTCCTCTGCGTAATATAACAAACAAAAATGTGTTAGCTTATCAAGCAGAATACAAATATACCAATCAACATACCGTGTTGATTTTTTTATTTCCATTTTATATATTTTGATTAAATTTTAAAAAAAGATGAGTTATAAAAAGAAGTTCTACTTTAAGCATTCCAAACGTTATTTACCTGCACGAAACTGCACGCAATTCTGACCATTTGTCAGTCCATGATAGAGATACAAAACTATTTGAATTCGAGTCCAGGCCCTACAGTAAAAGAAAATTTACTAATGTAATTGAAGCAAGAATTACCAACTATGGTTTTCTGGTTTTAGTCTCTTTTTTTCAGCAGATGATACATGGCTGCCAGTTTATTTAGAAAAAGAATCAGGGAAAACTCTGGGAAGAAACAGGGACCCACCGTAAGCTACAGGCAAGCTGTCACATAGTCACGTTGACCTAGACAAGATTCGAACCCAGGCTTAAATAGGTATCAACGACATGTGAAGGCGAGCGATTTATTCAAAAAGCAGTTTTTGATTTCAAATTTGGATTTAAAACGTCTTGTTTTTGATAATGATTGAAAACAGTAAATTTTCTTGGATATTAAGATAATAGTTATATTAATTGTTATACCGAACCAATAAATGGTTAAATCTGACTTGGATGAATTATACAAAATGTTAACAAGATATTTTCTCTTTCTTCTATTGTTAATTTGATTTAAATATACTCTATTTAATTGGGAACTATATCTGCTGACCAATGTATTTTTGTGATACTGAGACCAAAAGCTTTCAAGGGATGTTGTTTCAAGACAAACTTTTGCAGAATGAACCCTGGAATATATTGTGAAAGTTTCACGCAAGAAATATGCGAAATAAAGTCGCATCTCAGTTTGAAAAGAAAACAACACAACTTTAAGAAGAAATTCAGAAACATTTTACTTAAATCAGAATATCGGACGAATTTTAAAGCTTTGAAAGACGAAGGTATATTCAATTTCTCGAGTCTGTCGAATTTTGTTATCGAAAATTTCGATAGACATAGTGAATTTAATCAGTATTCACCGATGATATATGTGACAATAATTTTAAACTTAGACCAGTTTAGAGAATTGCACAGTCATCCAAGGTTTGCACCACCACCACCTCAAAGTTCTAAAGCATAAAATCAAACAATGGGACCTAATGATCTGAATGGCGCAGAAATAGTTGATTGAATCCTAAGTTTTAACTGGAAACAAACTTTAATCAGAAATTATGTTGAAGCATTGCAGGAGTTGTTTGATTTACTCTCCGAAAGATGCTCTGACTTTGTAACAGCCTATCAATGATCTCTCTGGAACACTTTCAGCTGGCTCCAAAGCCATCTTTAATGTAATTTCAAAGTGCGGTAAACATGATGTATTCAATGTCGTGAAACTCATTTCAAATGAGTTGGGCAACCTATTGCATGTGAACGCATCTAATAAACTCCCGACCTTGACGGAAAAGAAATCCCTTCTACAAATTTTGCCAAAGCAGGAAAGAAAAGAAAAGAAAAGGCCGATTATTTGTTCTAAATCTGTACGTTTTAATTTAAGTACTTAGCTTCTGGAAAAAGACGACAGTATAAATATTCATTTTGGAATATTAAGATGTAGAGCTTATTGTATATGTACATATATTGTTTGCTATCTTCTTGCCATATTCAAGTTAAAACGAGGCTGATCTTGCCGATACGCTCAAGTCTCTAGTTGCGGCACACCACTCAGTTGTTTTGGGATGATAATGCAATGTTGGTAACCAGAAAGTCTAGTTTTTGCATATTTCTCCATCATGTTTAAATGGTCCTTAGTCAAAATCTTTCTGAAAAGAAAAGCTGAACTCGAGAGTTAATAATCGGAAAATTGTCAGGGCCATGCTTGAACCTTTCAATGGCAGAAACATGATCTTAATTTCTTGAATAGCCGCCACAGGATCAGCTCTTGGACTTATTTCTGATAGATATGGTATTGTACACTATCATGACCCTTTAAGGACAAATAAATAACGCACCAAAATATGTAACAATCGATTTTTTTTGGGGGGGGTTCGCTATAAACGGCTATTTAGCAGCTAAGAAACAAAGACCATTGGCGAACTTCCTTGACGAATTTTTGGCAAGCCGGACACAAAACCCAATTATTCTCCATTGATATAGAAGCAGAAATGTAACACATTCTTCATAGAATAGAATGCATCATTTCAATTAAGAATTACCATCCAATTTGCTGGACATCATCTGTAACTATAGGCATTAATTTTTTTCTCCCATATTTCTATGCGATTGGCCATAATATGTATGTGAGCAGGTAATAACGCCCCTAATTAACCATAACTTAGCTAGTTGTTATCACCGTTTATTATACATAATTTAGCGTATCGTATCACTGGTCATCGTTAATTAAGCAGTTGTACCACACTCATCATACACAATTTGGACGGCATCTTCGCTAACTAATGTTCCGACGTGATAACTATCTACGCCTTGACGTATCGAGCAGATATTTATGTGCTTTTGGTCTGTGAATTTCATTGGACGCGGCGGCAAGCCACTGCATCCAATCAAAATTAAGTTTGAACACTGTTCCTACATGATCGACCTAAGAGAAGCACACAATATGAATAGAATGATAAATAAGCAATTTTCAGCGCCTGTCTGTGTTTGTACAAATACCTTTACTCAAGGACACCTGTAATGGTTTCCGTCTGGTACATAGACATACTTTCGATGTTAAACTTCCAAAGTATCCTTTACAGATCGATTGCCCCCAACATTTTCGGCTAACGTACAATGCACCACGCTATTGGTTAGTTGGCACTAAACACTAAGGGAGGCAACTCATAAAATCCATTAGATGTCGCTAGGACAAAGCACCAATATATATGTTCAATCCGCCAAGGTGTAGATAGGGTTATCATATTTGAACCTTGGTTAGCGAAGGTATTTATCGGGTGGAATCACCGCTCTTCATACACAAGTACTGTAAGAACCATGTTCAGTATCTACAAAAAGGATTGTTTTTGTTAGGTGACCAAATTGCATTGGACGACAAACAATATTACAAGTGAAACATCTCATGAAACTTTTCGCATACTACACAGCTTGGCTAGAACATTTGAAGATGTATTAGAGCTGAAACGAATATCCAAACATTCGAATCAGAACACATATTTTTTGAAAATATTCAAATAGTAAATTGGCATTCTAATAATCGTTTGTTTGCGACTTAGCATTTTTTAAACAGAACAAAAGAAACGCAAATTATGCATTGCTGAATTAATTAGTTTTCAATGGAACAATTAACACGACTAAATCATATTAAATTAAAACGCCATGATATCAAAATTCCCAACAGCCACATTGCTCGCAACATCTCCGTTTCTATTCATTTACTCCGACCACGACCAAATCGACGGTTCCGACCACGATCGAGTCGGCAACTCGCGGCTCGACATAGACGAATCAGATCACGATGCAGTCGCGATCCAGATTACGACCGTCGTTTACTTGCGGCGCGATATAGTGGACACAGTCCAGGCCCGCAAAGCGACCTATTAGTGTTCATGAAGCGAGCTTAAGACGGAAACACAATATTCCCGTTGGTGACGAGATCTGTTACATTCTGGAGAGCCAGACTTACGCCGATACAGTGGAGTTTCTCTTAAATATAAAGTCCAATACAAGAAACAGTGATTTCAGCTACAAAACGTTTATGTATGCATTGACTTTGAAGATAAAGAGGGGACCCCCCCCCATTAACATTCATTAGTTTTCCTCTGAATCCTCATTACGTGTATAAAGACCACTGTAATTTTACTCGATTTTGATGACTTAGTTCACTGTTTTCAATGCGGCTTGGCTGGAAATGGAGGTGTCAATAAAACCAAGAAAAGAAGATGGCTTTGATACCTTTTTAATTAACACTGGCGAATATTCGAATTATGGAAAATTTGGTATTCCTTTCAGCTCTACAAAGCATACAAGATAAGGTCGGGTTGAACGGAGGAATCGTCCTCACTGCAATGTTCCCACAGTGGGTTGTACAGCCCATACCAATATATAAAATGGATGATATATTTATAGTCCTGTTTATAACAGTTATGAATCACCTGTAAGTGGAAAGACTACACACGTTGCATATTAAGACAGGTTTTTCACACAGGACATACAATGGTTACGTGACTCACTCTTTGGATCCTATCCAGGATTACATCGACTCTATATCAACATGAATTTGAAGGGTCATAAACTAATCCCTGTCAATTTGTTTAGTGGATATTGCACCTGTGTACATAGTTACCAGTTCTCTTCGTAATAATTGTCCTTTCTGAATGTCACAACGTGTCAAGATAAAGTAAAAAAGCTCCAACGTTGTTCGAACTTCATATCATTGACACACAGCACTTTCACCTATCGACTGAGATAATGCGAGCACGCGGTGTAGTGTGAAAACATTGATGCCATCTAATCGTAGATTTTTTTTTTTATCCGTTTCGAACCGCATTTTGACCAGATACAAATAACCCCTTCAAGAACAGCCAATTTTCTCCATAATTTGTATTAAAAACAAGAGGCCCAAGAAGACATGCTTAGGCTCAACTTGTGCTTGACAACGAGAATGCAAATTCACACGCGTTGAACTTTATTTGGGAAAGGGAAGTAGCATTGTTTGCTACACTGCTTAATAATGTTGGTGTAACTTTTCTGTACATTATATTTATACGATACAAAAGCACAAGCCATTTATGCGACAGGCGCTGTCTTCTGAATTTTGCCTTACCTCATGTGGACTTGGCCCATTCGACAACTTAGTAACAGTTCATAATCCTCTGAAATCTTGCCCAAAGGCAACGTAATTCGATGGTAGGATTTATCAATTCTGAATAGAAACAAGGTCACAAAAGGGGTACATTGTTTAAATAGATGTTAAACACAGCCCATCTCCTCGAAGATCTTGATGACATGAACTTATATAGGAAGCACGAGCCAAATCATTTTGATCTCGACAATGTTCTCAAGCTCAACCAATCAAATGCAAGATCACCTCATTAATTTGTAATGAGTGTCGCCTACAGTCCGACTCCTAGCCTTAATAATACGAAATTTACATATATCGGGTGACCTCTGGAGTATTCAAAAGATCAATCTAATTAAAATGAATGGATACCGCTTATAATGAACTCATTTAAGATCGTGTACGATTTAAGTTTAAGTAGCAAGCGTGATAATTATTTCGTCAGAAACATAGTCACGAGTATTTTACAGTCTCAACCAATCGTATGCTAAAATCACAATATGCATAATGTACTCATCCGTGATCTTGATATAGACTTGTATACCATGTCTGATCGATGTACAACGCCCAACTACACATTATATCCCGACACAGTCTGAAAAAAAAATATATCGCTGGTTGATGTCTCTGTTTAGCCCTAAGTATCATTACACTTTTTTTTTACTTTATATATGGTTGCTCTCAAACACTAGTTGAAAAAATGACATTTCCTGAAGAGTTGGTAATTCACTCATTACTTTTCCCCCAAGTCGGAAAGAGAAAATGTAAGTAAAAGTGCCTCAGCACACTCCTGACTAGATTATACACAAAGCTGTACAAATGTAAAGAATGAAAAGTTTTAAAAGGTACAGGTAATATGAATTTCACCTACAAAATGGTATCCAATTATGTACAAAGGTTACCGAGACACGTGTTTGTACCATTTTGAAAAGAAAGAAAAAAAAAAACACAAAAACACACACACACAAAACAACAGGAAATGTTGTGCAGCATGCTATCAATGGTACAATATTTAACAATGATACCATGTTTAACTATGACAGTGTTTAACAATGATACAACAATGTTTAACTATGATACAATGTAATATCAGAGACCATGGTATTAGAGCTCCTCAATCACACAGGCATCTGATCTAAATATTTATCAAAATTGCTTCCTTCAATACAAATGTTGCCCCTTGTCATAATTTGAACCGATGATTTTCAATGATGTTTTTTTTTGTGTGTTTATTATTCTGCTCTGCTTAAAAGAGGATTCTAATTATTCTCCTAACAGGCCAGCTTGCTTTCCTGCCTTATAAAATAGTGGCCTTAAGAAAAGAGGCGGTTTCTCAAAATGGGGTACAAAGTGGTAAAAAGTTAACTACGCTGGTGTCGGGCATGGTTGTATACGAATGGACAACTTTTCTTTTGATCAAATGTCTACGAGTTATTTGAATATTTGAACGTAGCTTTAAAAAAAAAAACAAAAAAAAACCATCATCCGACACGCACACTCTAACCATTTAGGCCACAAGAGTCTGAGTGGATATCTAGCATATAAAAAAAAAAAAAAAAAATTATACAAAGGATTGAAACGCATTTCGGACTAAATTTTCTCCGCATTGCGATTCAAGATGAAAGAATATTGCTACGTATCTGCTCAAAAGAAAATAGTGATGACAACCAACATTATACGTTTAAACAAAGATAATTTAATTTCCCTAGAAAACACTGAAAATGTAAAAACAGGACAGTTTGTGAATTAAAATCGAAAACATTTATCCTAAATTTGTAAATATATATGAAATATAAGTTTAAAAGCTTATTTAGCTCTAGCTTACATAATTTGCCATGAGGCATGTTTGGGTGAATAGTGGCCTTAATTATGGGAAAATTTGAAGTCTTAGAATATAGGAATAAAGTCAACTTAAATTGAAAACTGATGCATTAAGTAAAAGAACTCAGTGAAAATGTTTCTTTTCAATTTTTTTTGCAATGAAATTAAAAAATAAATGATATAAGCAAATTTGCTTTCTTCCATATCAAACAATAAGTTAACATTTTAACAATGCATTGACCTTTATGAACCTCACCTGTTATATCCCTTTACTAACTTGAAATGTTATTGACGACATCTCAGGAATAAATATGTCTAGTTTCGTGTTCCTGTCTTTCTGCATAACACTGATTGCTTTGTTGACAAAATGCAATGCACATTTTAAAAATATTTCACTTTTTGTCATAAGGAGGGGAGGGGGATGTACCTGTTTGAGGCTGATTCTAATAAATGCTGTTCTAAGGGGGGGGGAATACAAGTCAATTATTCCTATGGACTATTTTGATCCTTGCAACTTAAATATTTCAGCCATACAATCAAAATTAAATCATACAGTAATAATACCTATATACTCTTTATGGTGGCGCTCACTGGTTATTATGTACTTTTTAGAGAGTGATGTATGTAAAGTGAAGTTGTTTGCATTTTAAACATGCACAGTGGAGATAATGTTGGCATACCTAAATGCTACTTTCTTGTAATGTGGCTGAAATTTCTTTGGATATTGTACTTTTTTGAAATTTTAAATGATCTTAGGTCACTGCTAACTAAAACGACTGCTCCCTTGTGCTCCAAAAAATCAAAATGAATTTGTCTAAAGTACACTATTATTGCAGCTATTAATATATGGACAATTAATTTTGCCAAACTAGACAATGTCAGCTTCTAAAAGTGCAATGAATAAATTACCAAATACATAAAATGTAAAACAAAAAGTTATCTGCTCTTTTTTTTTCTCACAATTTACATCTGAAATTCGAGAAATGAAAATGAGCAAGTAGAGCTAGCATTCTTTTGAAACATGCACATCTGGAGTAAGGCCAAGCTGTATGCTCTCTAACCCATATTACACCTATCAATCATACACCAAAATAAAGGGAAATTAAAGGTTCTTTGAACAATACCTAAGATATACAATGTCTATTTTTTTTAAAAATAGCCAGTATAACTAGTGAGGAAACCTGGAGAAATTCATTTTTTTTAACAATTCTAACCCTTTGCTAAATACGAAACTGTAGAGCGCCACCTAAGCAACACTTACAAAAGCCTAAAATTCATTTACATTCTAAATAAACAAAACTCTTATTTAACATATTTACGTTCTAAATACTCTCTTACGAACATACCAGTTCCCCTGAAGAATAATCATCACAATAAAACACAATGATACACAAACGAAACAAAAAGAATTCAAATTATACACACAAGTAATTAAAATATAGGGTTGTATTAATATCAAATTAAATATAAAATGCTACTGACCAACCTCTTAGTTGTTTTAACAATTGTAATTTTAAACTTTTACACTTATATAGCTCTGGATCTGCATTTCTGAAACCTTGAACATATTTGCTTATAAAAGATTATCTATTCAAGGTGAATAATTTTAAATTTGATGGTCCAATTTTAATGTTGTTAGCTTTTAATGTATTGCTACAGTTTTCGGTTTTATACAGCATTTAAACTCATTATTTCTTTACTTGTTTCAAGTTGTTTTGCATACAAGGTCTACTTGTTTATGCACTGTGTTCAAGTTTCTTTGTTGTTGCCTAATGCTGTAATGATCATTATCAAGTAATTGATATTGCTGGCAATCTGGATTTAAAATGAATAGCAAATAATACAAACAATATACATACAAAAGCAAACACGTGGAATATGCTTCTTTATTTTCTATAATGCTATCAAAGACATGCATATATTTTTAACGTACATAACAGCCTTAGAAACAATTTATAAAAATAATTAAATTGGCTCATAATAAGGCATTACTGTTCTGAACTTTTGTTCCAACTTACTTGCCTTCTGGATATTATTTCACTCCAACAAATTTTGATACTAACAAATACATTATCTAATCTATATTTATAGATTAACATCAACAAAGTCGAACAACAGTTACAAATTCAAGTCTGGGTTAACTGCTGCATGTCTTCTTTGTGGACAAGTGGATTTGATAATTATTTGGACTGACCCATCTCTTCCCTTAAAAAAAATTATTATGGTTTATACATTTTTAATAAATTTCATTGCATTTCATAGTCCAATATACATGTTTGTTTAGCAAAACAATTTTAAATATTTACAGAGTAATTTATACAATTTGCTGAAATTGTTGATACTTTACACATTATTTAAGAAAATTCATGCCAACACATTCCACGGTAGATCAGGCACAAATTTTTTAAAACAATTTTAATCAGGAAGCTCTCTCCTTTAGCACTACAACAGATCCCATATTATTTTGAACCAAACCTTTAATATGATTAGGGACTATACATACTCATGTCATACCAGATCTGGGTCTATGCAGTTAATCAGTTTAACAACAAAGACCTTGATCTGCCATGGCAGATCAGGGTCTCTCTTCATTGCAGATGGACCCTTCTTATAAGCAAGTATATATGGTAATTACATAATGGACCCCCCTCCACCATATTTATTAAAATTCCCCTAAATGTACATTTTGAACACAGCTGCATAGTGGTATCCATTTAATGTGACTAACTTTAATGAAATGTTAAGTATCTACATTTATCTACAATTGCAAAGAATAATGCAAAATGATTCAACATGAACGACTTTCTCAGTTTGGCAAGAAAATGAATTACCCTTATAAAGTTCAAAAACAGTGAAGCTTAAATGATTATATTCTTCCAGATGCATTTCCCAAAAGTAAATTTATATCAACGAGAAGTTGCTTTGATAATTCTTCAATATATTTACAAAAACTTTGGAAAGAAAAATTCCAATGTTTAAGTTTCAGCATCTAATACACATAATAAAATAACCAATAGCAATCAAGCAATCTACTGTAATGGCTACATAAATAAAAAAAATGCAAGTACAAATGTTGATGACAGCTCTTACAGTGCAATAGCGACATAATTTCATTTTGATTGTTAATGCTGACTCAATCAGAAGATGCACTTCCCCACATGAAATAGATCAATGAAAAATGTTAAAAGTGTACTATGGAAAACAAAATGACCAATCCTAAATCTTTGTCATATGTGGTACCAGGAGAATGGGGAATGTACATTCGGAGTACAGCAATTTGTGTAATTGATCATAAGATGGATTTAGATACTTTTGATAAATAAAATCATTGAGTAAATGAGACTAATGGTACATATAAAAACAAGAGCTTGTTCATTTATCCTGCACAACTTTACCATATCCCTTTATATGCAAAACCTTTCTATTTTGCGTAAAGCCATCATGATGCAAGCCAATATCAACAAGTTCACTGATTATTTGGATTTTGACAATATAAGCATCTATTTCATGTTTAATCAGAACAGGATCGGAAATGTGGCTTTTAGAACGAGCACAATCAGATTCAAGTTCACCTCATTTGTATCCGTCATTCTTACTCATTACTAATTTGTCTGAAATACTTCTGATATAAGCATTCATTTCCAGTGATCAAAACTTAATGAGCAATAGAACAGGGTTAGCTAATCAGGTTTTACATTCATATGTATGGATATCACTTGTACACCAACACAGACTTGAAATCAATCCAAAATATGTGGGTAAGTGAGAAAGCCTGCCAGTAGCTTTTCATGGGTCGGTGGTTCTTCCCGGGGTTTTCCAGGGTTCCTCCTCAATCATTAATACTGGCCACCATGTATAGCCTATCTTGTGTTGAACAATGACGTTAAACACTATAACAACAACAATCCAAAATATATACTGCATAGTGGCAGCAAGTTTTAACAGACACAATGCATAACCATACCACAAATCATGCAAGTTAAAAATGAGACAATCTTCTGAAATGTTATGTTAGTCATATCCGGTCATCTGCAAATGAACACAAATATGTTTATCAAACTTAATTCCTGTCTCCAGTATTGTTGAATTGCATACTCTAAACAAGGCTAACCTAAAAAAAAAAGGTCAAAATCCAAAATGTTTTAAAAAAAAAACTGCCACAAAAGACCTGGATGTCAGGTATTCTGCACACACACACACAATATATATATATATATATATATATATATATATATATATATATATATATATATATATATATATATACACACACACACACACACACACACACATACGGCCCAGAGTGGTCTAAAGCGATCTTTGTTAAGGATCACTGCCATCTCACCTCTGTGTGGGTTTGAGTCCAAGATTCGGCAAATGTAGATATGTGAGAAAGCTTGCCAGTAGCTTATTCTGCGGATGGCCCGGTTTCTTCCTCCACTTTAAATACTGGTCGCTATGTCTAGCCTATTGCTTTGATTTAAAGGATAGATGGACATAAAAGCAATGGAGGAAATACAACCCCAACAAAAACCAAAATAACTTTCATGAAATAATGGCTACTGAACTTATATTTTTAACTATGATACTACATATATTATAGTGGAATGTTTTTTAATCACATCTTTAAACCAACATTATATTGAAAAAATTGACATTTCAGTAAATTTTTGAGTGAAATCCTGTCCCAAAAAACTGCCATCTAACTCTTCTAAAGCCATGGAAAAATCAGAAATACAAATTTCCAGCCCTACATTAAGAATCAACTATATCAAGAACTATTAGTATATCAAGCTATGTATGGCCAAAAATCTAACTGATCTGAACATAATTATTATATAATTTGCAGACCTGCCAACTGTACAAAGCCTTTTCCCCATAAGCTGTCATTATTCTACATGATTTAGACAAAATTTTAATATTATGTAATGAAATACCATGCACTGCTATTATTGACTTGAAAAACAAGCATTTGAAAAATTCATGAGCAGACACCATCCTGTAAATGCAACATTATATTTAATAGTTCATAAAGGACACTTAGTACTGTTTCATTTTCAGAAACTTCAGTTCCAAATCCCATGGAAGTCAATGGCTCCTTGCTAGATAAAGCAACTAGTGTTTGTTGTATTTTTAAAATTTTAAGTGGCAGTGGAAATCATATTACTCACTGTGAGCAATACAGAAATTTTCAAATGACATCTAATAAATGACATTTACTTTGCTGCCTTTTTTCCAAGCATAGAAAACAGAGTGAATATTCCTTTTTTTTTGTATTTCTTTGCTGCTCTAACTTCCTGAGGCACCCTCAACATACCTTTATTTCACCATGAACTATAACCAAAAGCTTGATAATACTGGCATTTTGCATGAAAAATAACCAGTACTGGACCAAACTCCAACAAACTAAAGTAGTTTTTTTTTCTTGCAAAATACCATTTTTATCAAGCTTTTGGTTATAGTTCATGGTGAAATAAAGGCATGTTGAGGGTGCCTCAAGAAGTTATAGCAGCAAAGAAATACAAAAAAAGAAATATTCAGTTTTTATGCTGGGAAAAAAAGGCAGCAAATTAATTGCCATGAGATAATCCAAATATAACATCTACATTACAAGATGGAAGTTATTAGAGGTACCCTGAAAGTTGTCTAGTCGGGTACTATAACGTTAATGGGCTAAGGGTGTGAATCCAACCTGGACCCACCGACACAAGTGTATATCTAAGCAAGGAAGGTAATTACTCCCAAAGCTGCAGAACTAATTAGTCTTTACAATTAAACATAATCAATATACCAACTCTTCACACCATTTAACCCTTTCATCATTAAGTAACTTTGGAGTTGTAAAGCAAATTGACTTATGGACTTTGAAACAACACAACTTTGCCAATTTTAAATATATCTGGTTGGATTAGGTGTCAAAATTAAAGTTAAAAATCAAATTTTATGACTCATTCAATTAAAATGTGCATATCTATTATAACTGTTAAAATACAGGTGCAAACAGGTAACAAAACAATTATTTTATTACCTGTTAGAAAACTTAAAAAGTTCTCAAAACTTGTTCAATTGACCCTAGATGTACTAGTGAATAATCACAGTAGCAACACAAGTCTTTCTTTCATGGTGTCCATAATAATTAAAATTCTATAAAATACCTTGATTTCATCCAAGGCAAGTTCTGTCCACACACCTATATCGCCTCTGCCACGTCACATTCAAGTTCATTAAATGGATGTTTCCAAAAACTTCATCTGAATAGAATATTTGAAAATATTCTGAAGCCTTCCTGGAGCCATCTAACACTCAGGTGGGTCCAACTCTGTCAGAAAACTGAAACAAATCTCTGGTTTTCAAGCTTAGTCCAAAACAAAATCATGTGGAGCGTACAATTCTTCTGGTTCAAAACCTCAAAGTCCTCTTCATCGTCATCAGTCTCCCACAAGTGCATTCCATCGTCTCTCCAGACGTCTTCTATCATTTTCATCCAAATTTACCAGGTCAAAATTATTCAAATCCTCTTAACTTTCTTCAAACTCCGCCATTTTTGATACAATTTTCACCATTCGTAAAACACGTTAAAAGTTCCTACTTTGTTCGATATTTCTAGTTGTATACAAGCTAAACTCATGAGAAAATCCAAATATAACATCTACATTACAAGATGGAAGTTATTAGAGGTACCCTGAAAGTTGTCTAGTCAGGTAATATAATGTTAAAGAAGAAAATTCGGTCAATAGTGTTTACGGACTAACTTCTCCATGACCTATTTTTCAGTCTGTAGTGATCAAAGGGTTAAGCATGAGAAGAAAACTTGTCATATATCATTACTAGTAGACCTTTAATACTGTTGCCAGTGCAAACTAACCATCATTGATTACATTTGTGCCCATCTTACAAAACAAGAGGGGAACTGATGAATACAAGCTTTATTTTTGCTTAAATTTATAGAGATCACATACAAGCTTTATTTTTGCTTAAATTGATAGAGATCACATAACATATAACATAATGTTACAATGTGATACTAGACTGGCTTCCATACCTTTCATCTAAAAAAGATGTAACCAGTTCACTTGTGTAATCCAATCATCTCTGCTTGGATTGACTACACACATAACTAGAGCAAGCATTCAATTATCCATACAGCAACTGTACCCTAAATGAAGGAAGTATTCCACTAACCTCCAAAACCAAAACAAACAAGAACTCTCCAAATTTCAGTCAAGATCATGTTCAACATTTCTTTGTGCTCAAGTGGCAGCTGAAATTCCCAGTTTACCCTTGAAGTTAATCAAAGTTTGCAAAATTATGAGCTTTCACTGTTGGGATAAACCCTGTACTTTCTACAAATTTCCTGAATAGTACATGAGCCCCTGGCTATCACTCTTTGGGTCGTTTCAGTAAGATTTGCAGTCAAATTGTTTTGGCAGGTCTGAATTTGCTCATATCCAACAATTCCATTGTAATCCATCCGAGGAATTAGAAAAGGCATAATGTGCTCTGTAGCAAAAATGACTAATAAAGGTAGCAGCTACTGAGGTTCAGTGGTGATCACGCCCAATTTGCGACTAAAAAGATGTGGGTTCAAATCCTACCACTGTATCAGACTTGGTTGGCTACAAGACATTTTACTCTGGCGCATGTGTTGCATTGCCATTTCAAAAGTCGAACAGGTTTACTATTTCAGCTTTCTGAAAACAAATACTTTACTACAAAACATGATATGATAGCTCAGTGATTACAATTTTTAGTTACATACATTTATGTTATCAGTTCCGTTTGACAGCATTTAGCACCATACTGGCAATATGGTGCAAGAATATCATTTTCAACAACAATGCAGACAAAAAGCTACCTACTTACAAATTTTATTAACTGTAATAGTAAATTGTCTTGTACTCGTGTTATAACAAAATAGTTATGGATGTACAAACAAACTGACAGACAATATCATTAACATAATATGCACTTGGGCATCAACTAAAAACAAAAAGAATATTTTTATTAGCAATAATATATCATACCACAAGTTCATTTTATCCATATAATTTCCTGGTTTTGTTTTTTAAAATTTTTAAAATGATTTTGTGGGTATTCATATTCTTGATTTATAGCAACCAACAACCCGACAAATGTAGGCACCCATGAAATATTGAGAACTGTTAACCCTGATATCATTAAATTTTCATGTGCAACATTTTTGTGTGTACTTAAATTGGTGGATTGGCAAAGCAATTTTCTCAACAGAAGACATTTGTTGGATATTAAAATTTGTGTTTGGTAGCAGTCACAACACCCATGAATTGTTACCCACATACAATAATGAATTCACAATAGCTGTTCAGGAATCAATAACATAATTAGGGTGGACAACAAGGAACGGGTCATCTTCCTTCACAAGCTCTGACTCGTGCTTGCCCTTCGTCTTCAGTCCTGTTTGAGTCAATTCAATCAAGACATGATCCTAAAAAAGAAAAACATTCTTACACCAACCTACACATTCCTTATATATATATATATATATATATATATATATATATATATATATATATATATATATATATATATATATATATATATATATATATATATATATATATAAATATAAAAGTAAAAACTCAAGCAAGTGACAGAAGTGGCTTAATGGATAGGTGGTTACTTAATGTAAATCAGCAATACTTATCAAATGAGCACAGACTTAGTCCACTGACCAGAAATGTCTTTCTGGTATATATCCAACATAAACATTTAAAACAATAATATAAATGGCAACCATTTCTTCTGAGACCCTATTAAAACTACATCCCTTGGACCACCAAGAAATCAGATTTGTGTGAAATGTAGCTCGAGTTAAACATCAAAAAGGATGCTTGCATCAGCAAGGATGTCTTCATTATGCAAGCAGGGACGTCATCATCATAACATAATTAAAATGTTTCATGAAGAAATGTAGTTTTTACAAGATAAAATTAATTTTAATTATGTAACACTTGCCTGATATTGAATTTTGTATCTTTTACTGGAACTATTTCCCAATCCATGGACATGACTTTTATTCTAATTAGTAATCAGGTCTATAAGGAACATGATTCCATTGATGGAACCGACATCCTACCAACCAAATAGAATTTCCAGAAATTCAATACAATATTTCTGAATATTTTGTTTGTAATTAGCTGCTATGACAGCCATACTGAATGGAAGATCTACAGCATTTTCATTTAGGACAAACCTGAGACTATTAGAAGACTTTTTAATTAAAACGCATGTTGACATGACTGTCAATTCAGGAAAATTAGCAACATTCTAATTATCTGCATTGTGACGTCAATATTTGAGATCAGATCATCAACGGTTTCATTCAGGACCGAAATCAGTCTTCAGGTGAAACATGACCAGTAAAATTCTTTCATTTCCGTTCATCTACATACCAATTATCACAGCTTACTTGATCTCCAGTCTAAAAATCAGGCCTTTTTTCCTTTTATGATATTAAGGCTTCTGAATCAAATGAGATCGAAAAAAACAAAAAAGTTAAATGGCATGCAAAACCAGTAGCCCAGTCACATATTGAGTAACTTTTCAAACACTATTATAAATCTTATTGTGTATGTTACTAATTAAACTACCATAAATTAAACTACTCAATCATGATAGCAAAACCACCAATTGAAATGAGTACATAGTAAAAAAAAAGTTTTGTTTCACAGAACGGATCATTGTGGGAAAAACGAGTTTCAGAGAATTCCTTGTCACATGCAGAGATATTCTCAAGGATGATAAGAAATTTCACTTTTACTGGCAATGAAATCAGCATCAATATTTTACAAATGAACAATTCAACAAAGTGTGACGTTGATGATAGTAGTATGAAATATTATACAGAATAACTAACAACTTTATTGAAAAATGTGCTTATTGAAAATTATTCTTGACAATTATAAAACGAGGATTTAGCCATTAAACAACCAAGTACCCCCACCCCTCAAACCCTGCGTGACTTGGGGTGTCCAGCAGCTGATTGTTTTTTTTTTTTAGGTCCCTCGGCAGCTCTCCCTCGCTTATAGTGTATTCTATGTTTTGGACCCCAATGTGCACAAGTTATCAAGAGAGAGGTGTACTGAATTTAAGACATGA
Source organism: Potamilus streckersoni (assembly GCA_016746295.1). NCBI lineage: Eukaryota > Metazoa > Mollusca > Bivalvia > Unionida > Unionidae > Potamilus > Potamilus streckersoni. Next base: position 567,805 of record JAEAOA010002366.1, read on the forward strand.
ATAAACAAAGTCAAAACACAACATTCCCTTGGAACTTGCTTAGTGGATATAAAGTGTTTTGCAAAACCCATTGTCCAACCCACATCAATGCAATGGTTATTACAACTATACCGGACTTGAACGTTGTCAACAACAACCCTGCCAGCACCAGAAAAGTGCCCATGCCTCTAATGCATGTGCGATGAAAACAACTTTCATGAAGGATTAGTCTGTCCAGTGCATTCTCTGCAAAAAAGTGATTTTAATGTCTATAATGCATGCGGACGTAAACAACTTACATGATGGATCAGCCTGTCCAGCACTTTCTCTATGACAGTTTTCTTTTCTATAAGTTCTGCCTCGGATTCAATCTCACTTTCCAGCTCTCCAAGGTACCAGCTGACAAGATTACTCCTTCTGATGCTTGGCACATCGCCGCCTGAAAGTAAACAGTGGTTAATAACTAGTGAAACACTTATGCCAACAGAACGACAGACATTGGAAAACAAAAACACCGTACAAAACATAGGCAGGTATCGGCAGATAGACATTGGACAATGGAAAACTGATTCTCATAGGCTTTTCTGGTCTAAGACGAGCAGAGCTAAAAACAATTCCATACATATTGCATCTTCAATTTTTTTTAAAAACTTGATAATTTTGCTACCATCTAAAGTCTATTTTACATCCACTACATAAATTCATGTGTCCTGCATAACAAATAGCAGAATGACACAGTTGTGTGCAGAAGGTCAAAAGTTAATCAGCACATGCCTCCCCCCATACGTTTAGGCATTCGATGTGACAATTATAGGTACTTTAATAAAATAATTCACTGAAAAATCGTATGTAGAAAAATATCATTTTAATGAGTGGTTTATGTATCAGCAACCAATACAATTCTGTCTCCAGTGTTGTCATCTGTACAACAGCAACCCATAAACGCTGGTTTGGAAACTCCCCTCGAACTGCAACGACTGCTTGGAAGCTTCACATCAACATGGTGCAAAATGAGTAAAAAGTTCTATATTTCTGGTACTATATCAGCGATGGTGGTTGATAGTTATATGCTATCTCTCAAGGATCTAAGTGTCACTCAATCGTCAATGAAAAGAGTGACCCATCCATGTGATCCAAAAGTTTAGACAAGTGGGACTAGCGTGATCACCATTTTTCTGTTTAATGTACAAAATGACTTGCCAAACCTTTCACACAAAGTAATAACATCAAATCCTGGCAGTCTCTGTAACCAACAAGAGTCCTGGAATATCTGAATCTTCCATATCATCATATAGAGGCTGATCAGTAAATGAACTATTTCAATCACATTTACCTGCTTCCAGTTCCTCTTCCTGTTTTCTCAGGTACAGCACCATGAGGTTGGCCATCTGCTTGTATTCCTCATATGACAGTTTTAGGCCCTTTTTGGGAGCAGGGGTTCCAGCAGGGGGCTCAGTAGGGGTGGTCTCTGCATCATCTTGCTGAGCAGATTCTGAAACATCAAGGACCATCAGTGTCATTACGATTCAAATTTCTGAAGCAAGTAAAACATTGGACATGGTGTTTCAAATTGCTTGCAGATAGCATCAAGTCAGTAGCAAGACATTTCAAATTATGGTGCTAGTTGATGTAAATATAATGAAACTTCATATAACAGAGACCTCTGCCAACATAAGGTAAAGGAAGGTAAAGTTCATGTCAAGCTTGGTCAATAACATGGTTTTTAAAAACAATTTACAACTGAACTTGATCTAGGTAGCTTCTATGTAAAATTTAGTATCAAATGTTTGCCTCAATCTACAATGTCTATCGCATTTTCTTTGAACAGAAACTGATGAGTCAAGTCTCAAGTCAAACAGAAGACTCCACTCAAAAGACTTTACAAGGAAACTGAAAATAAAATTCAACAGTGATCTACTTAATGTAAAGCCAATTTTCTTTTGAATTTTCAAAGTCCTTCAAATGTAATTCAAGCAGAAGCTCAATGTATGACATGTTTTGCAGACTTCAGCATAATATTGGCTACATAGTGACAATTAAAGGTAAAAATTTATCTATGAATTGTGCAAAATATCAAGAAGATAAACCTTTCAAATAAAATGAAAACGTGAAGTACAAGATAAAATATAAATTTACAACAAAAAGATTGAAATAATATTCAATTTCTGTAAAAAGATATCTACAATAAAAATAAAAGTAACCCATGTCAAGTAATTGTCAAAACTTGTTATATAAACCACAAACTCTCAAAAACAAGACGCTCTTGGTTGGTGCATTGGTTTATGCAGTCAACATCAAAATGCTTATCAAAGAGCTGAAGTCAAAACACTCGACAAAAAAATACTTCCATTGACAGTAATATTGACCATGCACACTTTGGTCAACGTGCACTCTTCCAGAGGTATGCACCAGGTACAAATATCACCTAATCTCTTTGATTTGTTCTCTACAAGGAACTCCACTTGTAATAGTTGCTTTGTTTGTGGAGCTTTTATTCCATATACTTTGTCATATATTACCAACAAGTCAATTTATACAATATTTGAAGTCGCAAAATAAAACCTTCCACTTGAAAACCGGTGACTACAGGAAAGCTTTGACTCATTTATCTGATCTTTCATTATAACAATGTGTCCTGGTAGTCGACAGCACAATATTTTCCCCACCCACCCCTCTGAAATAAATGGGATTTTAACAGATGGTCAGTCAAGGTTTGGCATGATTTACAGTGTGAATGGGAACCAAAATGATGATGCAATTTGAATTCTGAGAGGTTTTAATGAAGTTTAAAGCTTTCACTAAGATAACAATTTTTGTTGTAAAAACAACATTAAAATAATTTCTGTTGTAAAAACAAGATTTTTATCTGAAAGCTGGTTCAATAGTGCCACGGGGTGCTGCAGTGGTAGCTCCAACTTTTGAGCCATCTAAATAAAGGGATACTTGGCTATGATACAAGAGGAAATTTGCACAAATGCATAAACTTTTTCTGAACTCTGATTATCTTTAATTCACATTCAAAAGTATGCATACTCTTTTGAATGGCAGAAAAAAAGCAATCAATACACAATGAGCAGTCAGTCAGTTCCTGGAACAGGGCACTTTTACTGTGCCATCAATTCTGACATTATCCACTGGAACCAATTCCAAGATCTGCGACTGTTATATGACTGGGTGTGTACTGGCTAGATGTTACAGCTTTTAAGACCCCCTTTCCTTCTTACAATCTGAAAAAACTGGTCATGGTGGCTGGCAAGGATGTAATATAGCACAGACATAGTCATGTCTTACTGGCTAGGGCATTATATTGCATGGAAACATCTGTGGTCATAATGTACTGGCTAGGATGTTACCCAGCATGGAACAATCACAAAAGAAACATATAACAAGGTACCTTCACACTGCAATAAATTCAGCTGTTACCAATAAATGAAATCAAAGGTTGAAATCTATATTTAATATTACTGACCATGGACTTCAAGATATCAAACAATTTCTCAATATTCTTTCCAAGGCAAAGTGATCAAAATACCAAGTTGTGTTGAAATGGACTGAAGAGAACTAAAGTACCTTTCTTGAATAAATTGCAAAGGTCAAATCTCTTTTATACTAGTGATCTTCAGCCCCCCCCCCCTCAAAACAGGTTTCTTGGCACAGGGGAAAAAGTTCTGTACAATGTGTTGTGGGGTGCAATAGTTATATTTCAATATGAAATGCAATGGCCCAATATATTTTAGTGATGACAATCTCGACACTGGAGAATATGAACCAAAAATCAACAGGGTTCTTTCTGCAACAAATGGGATCAAAATTCTATTATCTAGAAACCAAGGGTATGAAATTCATTTGCCAAAGAATTTGTTTTTAAAGTAAAATGATCATGCCCTTGGAGCTAATGACACAAAATCAACAGGATTTTTCATTAGGTTTAACACAAAGTTGTGTTCAAGTCTCTTCACTAGAACTAAACGTGTCCTATAGATACCAACATGGATGGATGCCTGCTTGGCTGGACAATGGTAAACGTCTACATTTTGTGTTCGTGAGGTATCAATTCTTTCATGTGCAAATATGCCATCAAACATAAGCGACAGATTATTGGGGTTTAAATCTTCATTTCTAAAGAAAAATGAGGGACAAAAGAGTACCATACACTCATAATATGGACTCCATTAGGGGTTCTGATACCTCACCTTCTTCCACCTCCATCTGTTCCACTTCTTCCTCCTCCTCCAAGTGGATATCTGGCTGCTCCACACGAATGATGGACTTGTTGAGGAGCCTGAATGCTTCCTTCACATGCTTTGGTTGAACCTACATCAAAAAAATAATTATATCTTGCAGAATTTTCACCTTGGATATGGAATTGTCTTAATCCACACTAAATAAAATGAAATCCCCATAATGCAAAACTGCAGTGTATGAAAATTGCCATCAATTTCAGTGAGCATAAAACAATGTGTAACATTAACTAATAGCAACCAAATCTGATCAAGTAAGCACACAACACCTGGATCAATATTCATAATTTGGTACTTTTCACCTGTGCAATGGGACATCTAGTTAGCCAAAGGTATTTTATTAACTGTACTTGATCAAATTGGAAAATGTTGGACATGAAGTTTCTAGTATTTGGTGGCAATTGCTTGTACTGTGAAGCACAGTTCTAACTCATATAACATAATGCCACTGTCACAATACAGTTCTAATTCATACGACATAGTGCCACTGTAGACCTAGCAACCAAATAAAGTAGCTGATTTGTTTCCTGTGCTATTGAAAAGTTTCCAGTTAGGCGTAACAAAAGATCAATAATTGCTATTGTACAGTTGAAAACATAATTAAAAGTTTGACACAGTGACGATAAACATTATGTTCAATTGAAAAGTTAGTAAAGTATACATAGACTTTATTTACCATTAGTACAGTTGCACAAACTATAGTTCCAAACCCTATGCAACTCAACCACTTGTTGCTGTCTCTCAACTTGCATAATTCTGGGAAATTCTTTTTACATTTCATGACACCAATCCTATTGCCCGCCACGAGACATACTCAAATTGGCATGTGATGTCAAATAAAAATGTTTTGTCCTTTCCATCTTTTATTCACAAGAGTCTGAACATTCCTTTTTATTCTTCTGTGTTGATATTTAACACCTTCCTAGAGGTTTATTGTCCCTTTCATCTTGTACATGCATCACTTTTGGGACTCCATTTTTAACAAATTCTATATTTAACAGTTTGATCATGCAGATGTTTTGCATGAACATATAGGAGCAGTTTAAAGTGTCTGGGGTGCTGCTCTAAAGTTAGGCGGGTTCCCTATCTAATTTCACTTAATTCTAATATGAAATCCAGATCCAAAAAAAACACAGATGAACCAACTATCCGGATGTTTGTTTAGTTTTTGCTTGTATGCCACCAGTCCGTATTTTAAAGGTAATTTTCAAAAGACTAATGGCAAAATTGCATTAGTTGGTTGGTCTGCCACACCAAAGTTCTAATATCATGTGACATAGTGCTACTGTCACAACACAGTTCTAATTCATATGGTATAGTGGCACTATCACAACACAGTTCTAATTCATATGGTATAGTGTCATGGTCACAACACAGTTCTAATATATATGGTATAGTGGCACTGTCATAACACAGTTCTAATTCATATGGTATAGTGACACTGTAACAACACAGTTCCAATTCATATGGTATAGTGGCACTGTAACAACACAGTTCCAATTCATATGGTATAGTGGCACTGTAACAACAGTTCCAATTCATATGGTAAAGTGGCACGGTCACAACACAGTTCTAATTCATATGGTATAGTGGCACTGTAACAACACAGTTCTAATTCATATGGTATAGTGGCACTGTAACAACACAGTTCCAATAGTGGCACTGTAACAACACAGTTCCAATTCATATGGTATAGTGGTACAGTCACAACACAGTTCCAATTCATATGGTATAGTGGCACTGTAACAACACAGTTCTAATTCATATGGTATAGTGGCACAGTCACAACACAGTTCTAATTCATATGGTATAGTGGCATGGTCACAACACAGTTCTAATTCATATGGTATAGTGGCACTGTAACAACACAGTTCCAATTCATATGGTATAGTAGCACTGTCACAACACAGTTCTAATTCATATGGTATAGTGGCATGGTCACAACACAGTTCCAATTCATATGGTATAGTGGCACTGTAACAACACAGTTCCAATTCATATGGTATAGTGGCACAGTCACAACACAGTTCTAATTCATATGGTATAGTAGCACTGTCACAACACAGTTCTAATTCATATGGTATAGTGGCACTGTTACAACACAATTTTAATTCATATGGTATAGTGGCACTGTCACAACACAGTTCTAATTCATACAACATAGTGCCACTGTCACAACACATACCTACACGGCATCTGTCAAGTGCCATGCCCCTTAACCATACAAAAATTACCAAGAGAATTGCCTGGAAGTGGAATTGGAATTAATCTTTGTGTGAAAATCCTGGAGAAATCACTGCTCACAACAAACATGGCAAATAGCCAAAACATTAATACATGCACAACAGAAAACAAACAACATTTGCATAGCTCTAAAATGTATGAACACTTATCAGCTGACTTCTATGCCTTCCTTTGCTACCAGTAATACTTGCACGCTCTGAAAAATTGTATCATGTTCCAGAGAATATATTATTTTTTTTTATAGCTGCAGATGGTGTCAACATGATTACTGAACACAAACTCAGAATAACAATACAGTTGCTATACAAAAAGGTATACAAGCATTTTAGAATGGAAAAAGTTAGATGGCATTACATTAAAATAAAACTTTGGAATTTGAAGTTTTTGATCATTCAGATATACAGGATGTTGCATGTTGTTGGATGTTGTTCTGTATTAAAAAAAGATCTAAGAACTAAAGGTGTTCTTAATGCATGAATGCATCACTACAATGCCTGCAAACTGACCCAACACAAACATAACCCAGTTTAAATGGCTGAATGAATGCCTCATCAAAGATGTTGGATACAAAAAAGATAATTGAAAGAAAATCTGTACCTCATCCTGACAGTGCATTCTGGCCATAGACTCGGACAAACGAATCATGCTCTCCAGCTGTCGGACTGTTATCCGCCATGCGGACTTGGATGCCCCAGACCCATCTCGCTGCCTTAATCTCTTGTACTCCTCCACCATGTACTCCTGCGCCTCCTTGCTAATCTGAAGAGAAAAAAGTGGTAAATTTAATCAATCCATTAGTTTTATGCAGAAGGAATGGTCTTTTAAGACAGGTTCTGTTGTACTGAATAAAGCTCATCTCATGTCATTATTGAAAATATACATGTCATGTAAATTACTGATTACTGACAAAGTCCTGATTTATTCGAGCCCTGATCACTTAAACTGGATAAATCAAGCTCTTGACCTTTGGTCAAACAGAGTCGAGCAGATCAATTAATAAATTGCATCTTGAAATCAGAGAAAGCTTAGAAATTCCTTTAAAAAAATAAACCTGTCTGTACTTTACACAATAAATTATGTCAGGACTACCACAATCAATCCCACTAGATCAAAGGACTTCATCAGTTTTTAAAGCATGCCATGGAAAGTATTTCTATCTGGCTAATCTTTTGATGAAATTAGCCTTGGCAATAATATATGTCATTACACACACCCTTGATCATGGGCTATGTTTAAGTTTTTACATTCTATCTAACTAAAAGACAGACTCCATATAACAAATCTCTTGTTTTTATTAGTAAGAAAAAATCTAACCTTAGGCTTAAACTGCCTGGCAAACATGATGTATCGCTTGATGTCCTCCACAGAGTAGTAACGGTCCACAGAGTCCTCATTCCTGCTATGTAGATCAACGATTCTTCGTGCAATTGCGTAGTCTGTTACCTAAACGCAAGAAAGGTTGTTAGAGAACAAGCTAAAGTTACTCACTTTTTGCTTTTGCTCTCTTGTTAAACATGAAGATGCTTAATCTTGATTACTAATGCTGATTACATTTTGAGCACAAATCCAAATTATCCCACTAAACTACAAATTCCACATCTTGAAGGTGATTCCGTTACAGAGCAAAGTTGTTAGACTCAAAGTTATACATTTTTATTTTCTCTAAAATGCAACACTAGTCCAAAAGTGATTAGCTACATGTGATGATTCCTGTAACAGAAAAACTAATGTCATCAATAATTCTAAAACTTCCTGACAAAAATCTGAAAGAAAATATTTACACATCAAAATACTTGGTAATGAAACCTCTGCCTCTAATAACTGCCTGTATTCACTTGGTCATAAATCACAGTATGTATCTCGGAATAGTCTTTTCTTAACATTCAAATAAATCTTTCGTTTTATAACTATTTAAATATAAAAATAGAAGTAACTTCAAAAATTTTTTATTTACCTCATTGCACTCATCAACCAAAATGAAGAACAGGTCAAAACGTGACATAATAGGAGCAGTCAATGTAATATTCTGCTTGAGAGATTTGGTCCTGTCATAGCGCCCGCCGATGGGATTGGCTGCAGCCAATATGGATGTCCTTGCATTCAATGTTGCCTAAGAATACATAAAAATCAAAGGAAGAAAATTTAATTTGGGTATGCAAAAGATGATACTTTGAAAGTTGAATGGAAATCATGAAAAAAAAAATACTTGTGTATAAATGTGGCGTAGTGTTGTTTTCTTTTGTCACAAAATGTTTATTGGGATTACACATTATATGAATTTCTATCTGCAGAAGCAAAAGAAGAGAATTCAAATAAAGCTTGTGAATTGGAAATGAAGTTTTATTTTAAAAATGATTGCCATCAATAAAATAAAATGCAAGCAATTCCAAAACCTTAAACTTTTTATGCCATTCTTCTTTGTGGTGGTGTTACTAAAGCAGTTCATAAGGTATTGTTACAAAATACAATTTCCTGAGCAGTATTCAACACAGGTGATTGATCAGTTAAATGAACCAAAGGAGAGTACATTCCAACCTGAAAATATCTAAAGCCAATGCACACAAAATGGACTATCTGCATACATGATCAAGTAACACTTCCAAAAGACTGGATTAAAATGACTTTAAGAAAGCTGGACTAATCTGCCAAATGTTTATTATCAAATAAATGTGCAACCATGTATTCACACACAGGTATATTATGACCTTTGAGAAATAAAGATAGACTCAGTAAGTCTGCCTTTATTACTATATTGTACATCAGGTAGTCATTACATTCTTGCATGAGTTTTCATGTTAATGAAATTTTGCATTTAAATTACGTAATCAGTTTCATTGTTCCTGCATAATGCATGTACTTTATCTTAATTATATTTCATATTCTCAGTAAAAAAAGCTACTGTATTAAAAAAAGAACAAAAGAGGCTTTTCCATTGCATACAATGGCCATGTGTGCATGTGTGTGTCAACTTGGATGACATTTTGTTGTTTCTTTACATTAGTGGTCTGGATTGCTACCAACAATTGGAATCGCAGTAACTTAAATGTTTTTAACTGAGTATGTACTACAACTGTGATTCTCCTATTTAACATTCAACCCAACCACAAATTCAGAATTATAATGGTGTAATTTGACATCAATAATTGAAATCAATTGTATTAAAATTGTAATGGCTGGCATCTCAGCAGCTGGTTCTTAAGGTCTAGACAACCCGATTAAAACATGGTTTCAATCATAAACAAATTTTCTTCTCATTGACAAGAGAATATTGGAACTGCTGACAGTACAGCCAGATATAGAGGTTAATACCAGAGTCACTCAAGCCTGAAAATTTCATCACAGTGACCTACTTTGGGGCTGGTTCTGTTACTTTTGTTACCACCCTGTATTAAAGTATGTGTGTTATGGATGAATCTTGTATAAATCTTTTTATTTCATTTAATTTTATTAAATGTCATTATTATAATTATATTAATATCAGTCTAATATGTTGTTGAAAAAAACACTATTTATTTGAGTCATAAATGTGACTCATGAGAACACGTGCTGTGTATGATAACAAATTCATTACAAGTAAACATGTAAACATTCAGGAATAGCTATCAAAATGATTAGCTGATACTGGGTCAGGCTTATCTAATGTCCAGAAGTATTACGAAATTGCATTCGTCCTCATGTGCGTGTGTAATTCAAACAATGTATTAGCTTCATTTATATGTTTGAGATTTTTGTAAGACGTTCCAAGTCAACAGTCACAAACAGGCAGTCATAGTACAGTCATAGAGTCGTAAAGTCAGTTATACAACTTCTATTACCTTAAAAAAGGTATTTTTGTGCTAGAAGTTGTCTGTTTGTATGTCTACGTAGAACAACATGTTTTGTTAGAGGAGCTAATTTATACTTAGTTTCTTCTGAATAATTGTTTTCCTGGAGAACATTACTGATTGGACAAAGACGTTTTCCTGAAAATATTCTAAATTGGAACGGGACTACACAAACTGCTTTATTGTGTAAATTCTTGAATTTTCTGTTAGCCTTCGTTTGACGTGGTCATCCACCATTTTCGATCGGAACTTCAGACTGTTTAGAACTTTTTATAGGATTTATATTTCTATTTTGAAAAAACAATTTGGATCATATCTGTAAACTGTAAGCTTAACTTATTTACATTATTTCATGTTTTCTAGGAAAATAAATTATTTTTTTAAAAATTTACAAAGCTTGTTGTCTTCACTCTTTCTTTTATGTTACTTTGAACAATCTGATACATGACTTTCCTCAGAATATATCCACATATAATTTTAGGTGAAACAGTCAAAGATGCTGAGGGTGTAACAAGCTCACAGTTGACAATACATAAAATACTGGCTACAGTAACCTAGTTCAGTATGGTCAAGTTATGCTTTGGAGATACCACTACATGCCAGTCTTCATTAGCAAAGTCGAAATAAAGGCCAAAATATTGAGGACACAAGAAATATGTGGCTCAAAATTAAGACACATGACTAACTAGTCTTGTTACAATTAAGTGCATACATGTGTATAGTTTATATATACATGTCTACGCTGTAGCTTTAATTGAGTATCAACACATTGTCCTCACCAGTGAATCTCATCATATCCATTGAATCCACAATACAAATATTTCCATAAAAAATAACTTTTAAAATATTCAGTAATTTTGTTACATATCGGTATGCAACTGTTGTTGTTCTTTTTTTCAGCACACGATAGGTTATCCATGGCGGCCAGTATTAATGATGGAGGAAAAAAACTGAAATCTGCGGAAAGAACCACCAACCCACGAGAAGCTACTGGCAAGCTTTCTCACATATCCACATTTGCTGAATCTTAGACTCAAAATAACGCAGAAAGAGGTAAGATGGCAGTGATCCGTAACAAAGAGTGCTTTAGACCACTCAGCCACTCGGTGCTTCAGTATGTGACTGAATACAATTGGAACAAAAAATAGCAAATAGTATGTAACGAATAATGAAACTGTACGTCTGAAGATTAAATAACGGTGTCTGTATAAATTTCACTTAGCTAAATTTTCTCATCCGTGATTTCTAATACTTTATTATTGTTTACAAAACTCTAATTTTCAGCTGCTTTCTAACCTGACTACAGCAATAAACAAGAGTTATATTTGTAGGGAATGGACAACATTATTCATTGGTCAACTGATTGCATAAAACAACACCGCCAAGCCATGTGCACATATTGGTGACTTGCGTTTGTTTGATGTTTTATAAATCGTCGACCCATAATTTGAACAGGTTTTGATGATGAGCAATGTAAATTAGTTGATATATAAATTCAGGTGAGAATATTTTATCAACCGTCGCATTGTTTATAGCTTAGTTGTGAATGCAGTCTATAGAACATATGTAGGATATTGTTTTGAGCAATGACTGTGTAGGGAATGCATTATAGACAAACACGAAGTAGATTTGATGGCTTCATTGCTCACGAACCAGTAATAAGAACATTAACACTTCTAAGCTGTTATTTTTCAACAATAAACAAAAGACCAAAGTTCTCAAAAGGCCAAGACATGGGTTCAGATACTCATTCCTTGACCATGTTATAGCCAAATTCACGTCATAATGAAGTGTGTTATAGCGGGGTCACACCGTAGAAAGTTTTCTATTGACCAGTAATATGAAACCAAACAGTTGAAAGTAAAATGAGAAGATGGTTACAGTAATAAAGCTTCCTGATCATTGGGGAATGTAAATGGTGTATGTTAATGAAGACAGATGAAAAGGTATTGAAAATAAGGGATGGTATATACATTACATACAACTGCACAAGGTGATAGCATAAAAGTTGTAGCTTAGAATAAATGTTTACTTCTTTCAAGAATTCTTTAATATAAATGACGTTTATTGCATCAGAAAGTTTCTTCATGTCATGCACATTACTGATCGCGCGTAGGTTGGAGGTCGAAATACTCCATCAGAAAGTGCTCAACAGTGAATGGTTTATTGCAAGAAATGCACTCTGGTGGGTCTTCTCCTTTTAGTATGTGGGAATGCCTTTTAAAGGTATGATCAATTCTAATTCTTGCAAAACTTCTCCCTGGAGATGGTTCTGTAGGGTGGAGTCCATTCTCCTAGGGTTGGCTTGATAGCATGAAGTTTGTTAAGTGCTGTGTCATTCTGTGATGCCTGCCACTTTAGACATAAGACTATTTGATAGTAGTCATTTAAATCAGTATACTGTATTTTAAAAATCAGATGGATTATATGGATAGGGCCATTTTAGCGATGCGGTCTGCTTTTTCATTACCTTTAATACCAATATGGCTAGATAGCCAGATAGGATACTATATTGTGGGAGGTACTCAGTTCAGTATTTTTGACGAGAATATTGGTTAATAATGGGTTCTCCCGTTTTCTATTGTCTAGTGACATCTGGTAAGCAAACTCTCCACTAATTATCCTTTGATCCATCATTATAAATTTTTGTGTAGTTTTTTTAATTTGGGTAAAGAGTTCATCATAAGAGTTGTAGAAGATGGAAGGGTTTGTCTCTCAGATTTTTTTTCCATCATGTAGCTTAATAAAGTACTTTTGGTTGTTTTAGAATGATCAATTTTGGTAGTATCGAGGTTGGATGATATTCTATTGCCAAAGAAATGTATGGTGTTTGGTTTATTTTTAGATAAGGTTTTGTAGCTGGAATGAACAGCAGAAAAATCAGGGTTCAGTTCATGCTATGCTTAATTTGAGAGCATACTGTGTGAAAGCATTTCTCTACAATGTGATGAAGGTGGTTCGTTCACATCAGCTTGATGGCTTTCACATGGGGACCTCTTAAATGCTCCTAGAGCGAGTCTTATTCCTTGATGATGAATTGGGTCAAGCATCTTCAAATATGACTTTCTAGCTGAACCATAAATAATGCAACCATAGTCCAGTTCTATACAAATTGAGGATGACTTTTATATCAGTCAGTGAGTACTATTAATTTTAAGTAAATTTACTTCTTTAGGTGTGGAATAGAAGTGTCACTTTTCTGTCGAAGATAATACCTAAAAACTTTTTTTTCCTCATCAACTTGAATAGTTATTATGTCCAGTGCCTGTTAAGGTCTATCATGTCTTTGTAACTGACAAAAATGCACACATACTGATTTTGAATTTGAAACAGTTTGTACTGGCCCAATTTTGAATCTTGTTGCTATTTTGCTGTAGGTGTCTCTCAATTGTATGCATGTGCTTTGATAGATAACATATTAGAAAACCATCAATGTATAAAGAGCAATACACACCAGGAGCAAAACATCAAACAAATGAAAAGCTGAACTTTTTGTAAAATAAAGTTTTAAACAGATTAGCGTCCAACTGATTAAAAACACAAAGTCACTGAAAAGTAGTGAAAAAAAAATAATTTTGGCATGGTTGAATTACTTTTAATAGGTGCAACAATACATGTATGTGCAGGTTAAATATACTAAGGGTGTAAAGCACAAGCATATTTAAAGTCACTCAAGCTTGTAAATAGGTTGCAGTGACCCAGTTTTGCTTCAAATACAATGTAGATACATACAAAATTTTAAGTGTGCATGGAACAGGTTCAGAAGATATTGGATGTGAGGAACACTTCAAACTACTTGACAATACATAATGAAAATTAAGTGACAATGACCTGATTTTGAGATTGCTAAGTTACTGTCATCTGCATGTATCTACTTGACAATTTTTATGTTTAGAGTAAAAAATGTTTAGGATATTGATTTAATAGATCAAATGAAAGTTATTAAATTAGGGAAGTCGGCTTTTTGGAATGGTCAAGTCCCTGGATGAAGATCATCTTTCAATTTCAATATGGTCAAATGAAGCAGCAGCTGAAAATTTGCTGTGCAACAATTTATTGATGCATCAAGGTACTACTGATGCATGTATATCACAAGTGAGACAACATAATCAATAGACATTAGATAATATTATGATACAAATGCAAATAAAACAACAAAAATGCATTACTACACATCCGATATTTTTCTTCCTTTTTTTTCTACAAACAAAAAACAAAAACTTATCTAACACCTTAAGAGACAGGTGTCATTCTGCTTTTGCCTTAAAAATGGCCATCATCAGCCTTACCCCAAGCATAACTGATCCACAAAGTGTGGTTGGGGTATGACATGTAGAATATTAAATCATTTATTTTACTATCAGTTAATGATCTTGACTTTGCATTCCAAAATCAACTGAGATCTTTATTCAAGTGCAAGCCATCCTGAAGTCTTAAAACTATTTTTCTTCTTTCATTCACAGTGAACTTGGCTGATTCTGAGCCTGAAATGTTACTCCTTACCCCAAGAACAAGCTGTTCAAACAGGCTGACAACTGCGGATCGAAATGAAATTGGCAACTAATTCTTACATAATACTCTTATCCGTATAACTTGCATGTAAAAATTAAAAAGGCATTTGTTTTATAAATCCCTACCTTAACACCAGCTTTTGTAATCGAAATAGTCTGTTGCTCCATAGCTTCATGAATGGCAACCTGATCTTTTGGGTCCATCTTGTCAAACTCGTCGATACAGCAGACACCGTTATCAGCCAACATTAATGCCCCAGCCTCAATAACAAACTCGTAAGATTCTTCATCCTGAAAATTAACAAGGACAAGAGTACACAATTAAAATTTATAATTTTGATAAATTACAATGGTTAAAGAAACCCATGCTATAATAAACCACCATTGAATAGCAGCTGTAAGAGGTGTAACAAAATCTCAATGTTTATGCTGCCATTGCAGAAGACCTACTGGCTCAGTGGTTAACATGGATTCATGTTCATATGCATATTCCCACCACTCTATCAGCCCATTTCATTTACTGTATTGTATCCTGCAAACAAGTTGTTACTGTGCTGCAACAAGTAACATATAAAATTAACCAATGGAGCCATTTGTTACTGGATGGCTCATACATTAATGGATCCCTTGGTGTGGATGGGTCTGCATCAAGAATATTAAAATAGCCACCTGACTAATACATGAAACAAATTGCTCCTCATATTAACCATCAAAATCTTGAAGAAGGAAATTATGCAAATTGAAAAGTGATTGCTATCTAGCAACCATCTTCACTACCCATGGTTCCAATGTGTTAACCCTATCTACATGTTGGCAGAGCATTCAAATATTTCAGTGCTACAGGTGAATTTCATTCACCCCCTCCAATTAAAAATAAAGTTTAAATTTGAACACGGTTCCTACATGATTGAGACAAGTGGAAATGGAATGGACTTTTAAATAAGCAATTTTCCAATCAGTGTTTGTAGAAATACATCCTTTCCCTCAAATACACATGTACTGGCTTCTCTTTGGTATGTAGTCATACTTTCAATGTTAAACTTACAAAGTATCCTTTTGAAGTCAATCATTTCCACCGTTTTCAGCCAACATACAACCTACTGCTGTTACATGCTATTGATTCATTGGCATTAAATTCTAAGGAACAGATGTCACTAGGGCAAAAATCTGAAATATCTCTATGATTAACCAGGTATGATTAACACATCGAAACCTTGGATAGCAAAGACACAAGCTAGATAAATTCAGGCTAAATTTATCCCAAGAAAGCACTTTCAGGTAGAATGCAAACTTAATACTTCAATAGTTCTTCTGATTTATCGGCAGCCATTCCTGCAGTAAAGTGAATCAAATGATAGGGACAACCAAATATGTACACTGATGGAGATATTTTTTCAAAATATAGAATGCAACTCCTTTATGAATTCCAATCATCACTGATACTTTATCAGCTGAAAACCACAAACAGTTCTGCCAACTTTTGTTTATTCAAAGCTTTATCAAGCAAATAAAAACTGTTTTCTCCAGTGGAATCTACTGTTAATTCTGGTCATGAAAGAAGAGCACTCTGATTTTGCCCTTTTAGTTGTAAGAGTCTCTTAAACAGACTGACAAAAACGTTTTGTCATAATCACTACTCCTGTCTGTGGCAATACCAAACAGCCCAATTTTCATGGCATCTGCAATTTTTAGTGACTCAGTATCTTCTTCTAAATACCTAACAGTATTAGACAATTTTCTTCTTGTACATGCATATTTTTGGCAATTTTGGAATCAGGAAACATTTGTTTGAACAAAGGACCAACATAATATTTTATCGCTTGGGGTAGTATGTGTTTTTTTAAAAGAACTCTGTAAATAACACCTCTGCATTTATAAAATTTGTGTCCCCAATTGAGTTCTGCTGTAAAAAAGAAGATACCTTAGTGATGGAGTTAGTAATTCAAAGTTTCTTTGTTTTACTATGAAGACCAATGTTAAAATACTTTCCACACAGCCTGCAATGGGTGTGATGCTGCATTAGAATGAAACACTGTATCATGTTATTCATGTATTCATCTCTAAATTTGTTTTTAGTCTTTCTAATCCATCTTTGAAATTGTTTGAAAAAACATTTTTGCTCCCAACACACACATCAACTTAAATTAATCTGATTTGACTTTTAGCACCAGATCCCAACAGACTGGTTTTGTACCAGATAAATGGAACAAACATTAAAAATGCAAACCAGCCTGTTCTCTAATAACTAAACTATGCAGCTGCTATAAATAGAAACCTAGTTCAAAAGTTTGAAAGTAAGTTTCTTGGGAATTGGGCAGCTGCTTTAAATAGAACACAGGAGAATGCATGCCAGTCTATGAACAGGTGTACTCTTTATGTCGGAGTTGGGTAGAAGAAGTCTTTTCTAGAATATGGTCTGTGGGATTATTGGGATCTTAATAAAAATGAGAAAACATTAATTTTTTTGCAGCGTGATATACTGAAAAAGCATCATCCAAATATGTTTATGTGCAAGGTGTAATTTAGTGGGAAAAAAAGATTATGCCAAAAGCATAATGGTTGGCATGCATGATTTAATAACCTACCACTATAAATGCTTGATTTATTATTTTCCTCCTAACATTGAGAGTGATCTCAAAAGCAGATCTTACACATGTTTATTGGGTCTGATCATAATGAGAAACCATAAGAAACTCCAGACAGGATATTTCCAAACATTACCAAATGAAGCAAACTCTTACATGGGTGATGGAACTATGTTTATGACATGTTCTCTGTGTGTGTGTGTGTGTGAGTGTGTGTATTATGTCTAATTTTCATTATTCAATTAACCAACATCATACTTTTCTTAAGCAGAGTTGGTTCTACTTTAAATACTGTACAAAAACACAAGGGTCCTATTTATGAAAATGTAAAGCATCATAACTTTCATGGCTGCCAACACAAAATCTCTAGAGTACTAATTGGGTGCCACTTTAATTGCCATTCAATGTCACTGCAACCACCGCCCAGAAATGTATCCAACTAGTGCCAACTAGATACGTATCTGCAATTACCTTGACGACTGCGGCTGTAAGACCGGCTGCAGTACTGGCCTTTCCACTTGTGTACACAGCTCGTGGACTGAATTCCTCAACATGTTTCAAAAACTGGCTCTTTGCTGTACTGGGATCTCCAACAACACATATGTTTATGTCGCCTCTGAGGTTTGTTTTTTCTGTGGTTACCTTTGGAACCCCACCAAAAAGCATGAGGAGAATGCCTCTTTTGATCTCATCATTCCCTGGAATTAAAAAGTAAAAAGTTTAACTTTATCTCTAACAATAAATTTCAAGCAAACTGCATTCATATTCATATTCACTAACCTAATGCCAAGAACTTAACACAAGTGACTGATGAGTGCTCATGGACATATAAGAAAACCCATTTTTTTTTTTACATAATCAGATGTAACGTTTGTTTTGCCTAAACTGAACCCACACATCAAGTCAAATCCTTCTGCAGTAATGTATCAAAGAAAAAAAACCTATGTCAAGATTACTGTATACCAAGGAAATATAGAACACAGTGATTTGGTTTCTACTAAACATTACTTCCCATGGTGCATCTACATAACAAGCTACATGACTGCATGCAGTAGTATCCAATTAGCTATGTAATTAGTAACTGACACTTTTACATATAATGCTGCAACAACTAAAAATTTTTCCTTGTTTTGATGTATTCAGATGGAGATGTCGGATGCCCTGAACTGTGGGTCAGATGCAAGTATCACATGTAGATATATGTGCTTGAATTGTGGGGACACTGATCACTACAAAAGATTTGACAAGAGCTAATGTGTGTGTGTGTGTGTGTGTGTGTGTGTATGTATATATATATATATATATATATATATATATATATATACACACCATGAATAACAGAATGGTACCTACCATGAATAGTTGGAAACAGACTGGTACACAAGTTGTGGTACAGATTTTTATCAAGTGACATCTCATAGACCTTCTGCCATTCCTCATCTGTCATTTGTTTCTTAATGGCTTCAGCAGTCATTTCATCCTCTTTCATATCACGGCCACCAAACTGAAAGGAAAGTTTTAAAGTACATTAAAACAGAACCAGCATTTTTTAAAAAATAGACAAAATCATTTCCCTCAATTCCACACAATGTGCTTTTAGATTAAGTGTCTATCCCTCTCAATTTTTTGATTGGTACTAAATTTTCAGGGAAGTGGTTTCCACAGCTCATTTCATGGCATTTTTAACAGCCATGAAATTAACAAAAATGGGAACCCATAAAAAACAAGAAAATTTGCAGAGTTCAACTTCATATATTTAGCCACAACATGGATTTTTACAAACCTAAAGAAAATTGGAACAGGCATTACATTTGTACAACTGTTAATTAAAAAGTTAATTAAAAATTTGCATTTTTAGTAGGAATTATTAACAGCAGTTAATATGCTGCTAATGTCAGTTCAATTGTCCAGTATCATAGGCCGTATTAATTTTCTTGACTTGTGCTCAATTTGCTGTTATGCAAGATGACACTCCAGATATAATCAACATTCCATTCCTGATAACGTTACCTGAATGATCAGTCATTTGAGGAACACAAATTTTGATTCAGTTAAAATAGATTGACGATTGACATTTTAGTAGCAGTGACCATACTTGAAAGATTATTATCATCATTTAAACATTTTCCTGCCAAAAACTAAGGACTATGACAACACTGATCTTGCAATTCTGTGTCCATATCATCAATAGGCAGCACACCCCTTATCAGATCACATTTCTTCAAGACCCAATGCTGAAGATTTATTTTTATCTATTGAAGGGCATAAGAAACGGCTTCTGGTGGCTTCTTTTTTTTCTTCAATTTTTGGGGCAAAGTTAATGCTTCATTCAAGGAAAGAAATTGGATAAAAAAAAAAAAGAACACTGACAAACTACGTTCTTATCAGCTCATAATTTACATTTTTAAATACTATATAAAAACATCTTTTGTTAAAGTCTCTGAACAGAAAAAAAAAACTGCCAGGCTTGAAATGCTTGCTTCTTTCTTTCCAAAAGTTTTCATTACAGGAATATACAATGGATGAGAAGAAATTGGACAAAATCACCAATTCTTTTTAACAACTGTCACTTAAGTATGACGTGAAATTCTATTACAACAATTATCATTATTTTGTTATATTATCTTGGAATGGATCAGTATGGACCATTATTTAACTAGAGTATCTTGAAGGGACCGACACTCTACTTGCTGAAAACAATTTTGAGGAATTCAAGACAACCTCTCAACTGCAGATTGAAACCATCTCTGAAATTCTTCAGCAATAACAGGATTTTCAAATTACCTGATGTGGTAGCCACATTAGATATCAGACTGGACTATTTGTTTCATTTTGGATGAACTGAATATTACAATGTCTTCTGGTGAAAAATTCACTTAGAACCAATTATACATCACAAGAAGTATTTCAGTGAAACCCCATCTTGATCTGTTCATCCAATTCTGAAAAAATATTAACAACAAAATTTCAAAATTTGGCATCATTTTTGTTTAGTCATTGAAGTCTTCTCTGTTGACAAGAACCACGTCAAATATTATTTTCCATAATGGATAAGTAGAGATAACAAAATTTTCAAGACCAGAACAGTAACAATGCAAAGGAGCCCATCTTGATCACTGAGAACACCGATATAAATGAAACTAGAAATTTCAGCTGGAACAGAGGCTGCAGATTCTCAGACAAAATCCCAGGAATGGCAAAGAAAAACTAAATTATAGTTACCACTGTATCATGAACAACACTTTTCCACTCACAAGACATGAATTTCACTGCATCTCTTTATGAAAACTAGGACGAGAAGGAAAACTGTCAAGACAAGGTTCTTGAAGGAAGCTTCACTTGAGGGTTCCAAAGAAATTTTCGTAACGACCAAAGAACACATGAAAGCTTTGGCCTCATTAATAAAGAGAAAAAGATTAATCTCTGAAATGTGATCAGTTCTGAAAGATGAGCTCATAGAAATCTTTACACTTTGTCTACAGGGATGTTATTGTAGGGTTTAATGCCATTTTTCAGCACAAGATAGGATATAAATGAGGCCATTATAACTGGTGGAAGAAGAACCCTGGAAAACCCAGAGAATAACCACTGACTCACAGAGGCTACTGGAAGGCTTTCTCATGCACCCAAGTTAGCCGAACCTGAGAATCAAGCCTGTGAAGACAGGTGAGATGGCAGTGATCTGGAAAGGTGAGTACTATAGACCACTCAACCAAATAGGGTCCGCATAACTTGCAAACATGCGAGGTGCACATCACAAGCAGCCTTTTCATTAACGCATTTACCCCAAATTTCAGGCATACTGAAATCTTTAATAAGCTACAAAAAATAATAACAATCAGCAGAAACAGGAAACCCATCACGAACATTAACTTGTCAAATGTATTTACCCTACCAAAATGGTATCGAATTTATGTACACAAGTTGTAATGTTTTGCCTGTTACAGGCAGTGAGAACAGTACAGAATATCAGATGAAAAACGCATTTATTGTACGGTCATAATTTTGAAGATATGAATAAGTGGTACTTTTTCACAATTATCTTGTATATAAAGATGGAGACAATGCCAAATTGTTTAAAACTTCCAAATCTAGAATTAAAGTAGATGATAAAAAAACATTACAACCATCAGATCCTGGGAGTTGGTTTTGGTTTCGTGCCATTTCTCCGTGCAACATAGGTTATATATGGTGGCCAGTAGAAATGGTGAAGGAAGAACCAGAGAAAAACCAATGCAAGAACCAATGACCCATGGGCTGGCAGATTTCTCATACCCACATTAGCCAAGCCCAAAAGTCAAACCCATGAGATGAGATGACAGTGATCAGTCAAGGCACACACTTTAGAACACTTGGCCCACACAGGCTTTTGAGAAACAGATGGGTACCAAAAAAAATCAATGTAGACAACTGAAATGAAATGGGGAATTCCCAGTCTAGGTCTATTATGATCTGTTTAGATTCTAAATTAGTCAAGCTTTAGGCTGAAACAGGCAAAACAATTTACCCTGGGGTTACTGGAAGTAACTGTGCATGCCAAGAAAGCCAGTCGATAGGTCAGGTCCCTAACTCCGAGTGCTTTCAAACCTCGCACACCTTCGGTCTCATATCCCTCATTCCCTTTGACTCTGGCACTGGTTTCAGTTCGAGCTCCTGTAAAATACATTGAAAAACATATCAGTTTTCAGACGTAACTCTCATGTAAAGAGATAGACAACCAGGTCCACTTCACATTAATGTTAGTATTTTAGGATGGAGAATATCAGTAAAATTATTACTTCCATGTTGAGTTTCATATGAAAATGTATTTCTGTGGCATTACTTGACACTCCAGCTCAATTTCTGGCTGACAGCTGGAGTACCACTTGATTTTGAAATTGTGTGGGGATCCTGTGTTGGTTGTAACAACTTTTTAACACACACTTCATGATATGGAAATAGTAGTGAAATGTCCTTCCTAAGTGATACTAAGGCAGTTGACTTGGGCTATCATGCATTGGCGTCAAAACAGCGACTACTGGATTATATGTCTGACTCTAAACCAAACTACCATGGCTCCTAAATTTATATTGGATACTGGGTTTATCAAACTTGGAAGTCCTATGAAATAATCAAAATTGAACAATCTGCACTAATCGGATGCCTTCCCCAAAACCCCATTTCAAATTCTGTCAATAGCATAACTTGGGAAAACAAGTTTCAAGATTTGTCTACTTGTGTAAGGCACTGGGTCAAATGGATGCTAATTAAATTACAGCAATTAGTTCAGTCTGAATGGATTACAATAGGTTATCTTTTTCACAAGGTACTTAACTTGCCTAGACATAATTTACCCTTCATATGTGTTGGAGTGTTGTAAAATGCCAAAAAAATCAGATCAAAACGGCTTCAACTGAGTCTGTCTTGCGAGCAGGTTTTGCTGCAAAGTATTCATTGAGCCATCAATAAAACAAGTAAATTAATGACACTAGAAATGTGTGTGTACGCACATGCAATTGTCTTTGAATGAAGTGTTACAAAAGGGAGACAACTAACCTGGAAGAGACATAGTGCCAACATCGGGTACTACAATTAGCGTCCCAGTAAAATCACACTTGTCACCTGCCTGGGCCATTTCAACAGCTTCTGCCCGCAAGATAACTTCCACACTATAAACACAAAAGGATAATGTACTTCACAAGTATTTATTATCTTCTGCATTAGTAAAATATCTGTAATCAGCATTTTGAATCTCAACCTGAAAAAGTCTTTCACAAAAAGATTAAGTTCATGTCAATGAAGAAAAAAATAGCCAAATATGAATTTTTTTCACTACATGCATAATAAATGTGTCTACCTCAAGGTGGTTTTTGCTTTATAGAGCTAACAAGAATTTTTATACAAAAAAGATAACCTGTTGCTCTTTTCCTTTTTTTAAAACCTGAAAATTTGCTATAATCGCCAGAGAATTTAATTGCCCATCTATGTGAATATAAATTTGCCAACTTATGCACTTATACACAGTGGTTTTTTTGTTGAACTGTACCAACAAGTCTGTTTGAAAGACAGGACCAAGTCAAGATCCCCCGACTACACATTTATGCGCAAGGCATAATTTAGTAAAAAAAAAAAAAGTGTAATGGTTGGCATGTATTACTATTGTAAATCTTGAAAAGGCGCATTTAAGATGTGTGGAATTCGAAACTAATTCAGGAATGGCAAACAGCTGAACATCTGAAAATTTTGTAAAGTACAGGTAGACCTTGTTTACCTCTAAAACATATTCACAAACTCCAGTTCTAAATCCTATGATCTAAGTTGCTTGTTGATATCTCTCAACCTCATGTAATTCTTGGAAGTTTTATTCGATTTCACATGACACCATGAGATATAATCAAATCAACATGTCTAATAAATGTTAAATGTTGCCATCGACACAAGAATCTGAATATTACTTATGAATCTTATATATCAATTATTAACACTTTTTAAGAGGCTTATTTTCCCCATCGTCTACACCTTATATCACTTGATGTAAGCCATTTCTTGAAAATTTGATAATCCACACTTTGATGGAATAATAGTTTTGCTTGAGCATCTGAAACAGCCTGGTGAAAATAGTTGTGTCCTAACTCCACTGTATCTAATATAAAACCAGATCAAAATCAGACAAGCCAATTTTACAGAATTTACCTCAACAATCTGTAATTTTTGCTGTTTGTTTGCAAGTCTGTATTAGGGTTATTTTCATTACGACTTGTTGACAAAATCGTGCATAAGCTATTCAAGTCTGTGATCAGCAGAACTAAAACAAGATTGTTTTGAGAATGGCATGACATTACCTGCGAGGAATATTTCCTCTAGGTAGCTCAGCTTGCGTCTCCTGAATGCGAACTTTTTGGAAGTCAACAAAGCGAGATTTGTTGACATCAAGCATGAAACGTGATCGGTTGCTACAGACTGGATTGCGACAAATGCTTGGCTGAAAATGTTTGAAAGTCATTTTGAATTAAGCTCACAAAAGCAAAGTAAATAGAAATTTCAATGTAGTAGGAATTATTACATTATTGCTATTCTCACACTTAACTAAGCCAAATTATATAATTAGCACAGCCTGAAATCTTAAAAGTTTTGCAAGCTTAAGTTATGCTTATTCATGAAACTGTATTTAAACCAAGTTTTAATACCTTTCAATTTTTAGACTTTTTAATTTGAATTTTACTAGCCTTGCAAAAAGTTTATTACAGACCCAGAATGGACTAATAATTTTAAAACCAGAATTATACCACCAATATTAATGTGTACAGGTGTGCATAGCATATTTGAAGAGTTGATAAACAGCAAACATGGAACTATGTAAGAATGAATCTTGTACATTAGCAGCAAAAGATTCCTCAAATTCTCCACAGAAAAATGCTCAAAGCCACTCACCTGTGTATACTTGAACTGTTGCTCAACATCCTTGATAACAGTTCTACAGTCCAAACACATGAAAGTTCCACTTGTTAGCTCTGGATGAACAGGATGGGTTCGGACGACTTGTCCTGTTATCCGTAACAGTGTACCAATCTTTGCTGTGGTCATCTCACGAACCCTAAGAGGAAAATGTTAAAATTGCTTAATGCATGTTAAGACCATCCACCAGTATGAAGATAAACTCTTAATTCTGAAAATGCAGACCTTTGCCACCAATTTGCTGAGAGCTGTTCCAATAAAACATCTCCCCTCCCACTGCATGACACTTCAAAAAAAACTTCTGCTGGAGGTTGTCTTTCAAACAATTTTGATTCTGACAGTGGAAATTTGATTAGAAAAATCACTTCTGTTGTGGGTTGTGTTAACAAAATGAGAAATCACTGATGGGGTTGTCAAAAAAAAAAACACAAAACGAATATATATTTAAAATTTTACCAACCCCCCCCAACGGTCTAACCCAAATAAAACATTGGGTAGGAAAAATGATGCCAGTACATGAGTGCCCTTAATTTGTACAAATTTGCGTACTCTTAAACCAGTAATATGCATTCTGCAAATGTCGTGGATATAAAACGTGCTGCACAGTATGCAACAAGGAATAAATGCAGAATGTAGAGGTTTTCTATCTTGGATTTAGTTTCCGTATTACATTTCATATCGATATGAATATTCACAAACAGTATAGTATTCACAAATGTATAGTTTAGATACATATCATAAACAAGAGAAACAGTATGTGGAGGGACAAGATCATAAGAACAGGTTGGAATGGAGAAGTATAACAACAATAATGGTAGAAGTGTTTCTCTATTTTGACATGTGCAACTTTATTTTCTCAGTTTCAGTAAGAAATTAAATCAAATGGAAGACACTAAAGCGTGTACAGTTAACTAAACTACATGAATTTAGCTATTCGAATGTATTTTAACCTTTATATCCGTTTCTGTCCATTCTGGTGATTATGTCCACTGAGTCACGGTTGGAAAAAAAATTGGACAAATTTAAGGATTGAAAAATCTTTTGGCAGATTATGATTATACAGAGTACTTCTTCCTGAGAGATGTTAAAACTATTACAGATGCACATCTAGAGATATCGGTAAATATAGCTTGAATAAGATACAACAGTTCTGGTTTGAACAATGGACATTGCTAGTGAGCTAAAATGAAACTTTTTGGCAGTGTGTGTGATGCAGGATTGCTCAAGACTTCTCCATTTTATATTTTTAACAAAGAAAAAGCGATTTAAATGAACCGATGAGGACTTTTAGGTAACTGCCAGAATGGCAATATTGACAATATTCAAAGGTCTACAAAAAGTACCATTCAAAGTTTATAAACTGATACTGCCATGGCAAAAAATGGACTAGTACCTTTGCTGCCGTTGCCACAGTTGATTAGTTGGTTGATTTAGTTTAGTTTGTTTTTTTGGGTAGGGTTAACAGTATATCAGGTGGAGGATGAACCCCAAAGATCACCAACCCAAATTGGTTGATCTATCACAAAAACTCACCCAGTGAGATATGCAAGTGATCTGTAAAAGCAAGCACCTTAGTACACTTTGGGCTCTGTTGATTTATCTCCAACAGCTGAAGTCATTTAGACATGAGATCTCGGGTTTCAATAGATCATTATAGCCTTTACTCTATTTTCAGATGAAGAGAATCTATATATGGCAGCCAATTTTACTGCTGATGAAAATCAAGTACTTTTGAGACACCAAACACCACCTATATAAAACCATTGATCTTCCACAAGTAACTGACAACATTCTCATTGAAGGCCAGTAATCACAAGACAAGGATTTTATGCCATATGAACAAGTCTTGTATGAACGACCAGAAGTACGATATAGAATCTGTGACAACTGGATTAACCATTTCATCCCTAAGTAACTTTGTAGGCATAGAGTCCTCAACACAAAGTAACTTTGGATTTGTAAAGCAAAATGACTTATGGACATTGAAACAACATAACTTTGCCAATTTTAAAGATATCTGGCTGGGTTAGGAGTCAAAAATCAAGGTTAAAAATCAAATTTTAGGACTAATTCATTAAAATGTGCATATCTATTACAACTGTTAAAATGCAGGTGCAAACAGGTTAAATACAAGTAATTATTTTATTACCTCTTAGAAAACTTAGAATGTTTTCAAAACTTGTTCAATTGCCCCTAGATTTACTATTGAATAATCACAGTTACAACTAAAGTCTTTCTTTCATGGTGTCCATAATAATTAAAATTCTATAAAATGAATAAAATTTATCTCCAAGATGAGATATGTCCACACACCTATATTGCCTCTGCCACGTTTGATCGTCACATTCAAGTTCATTAAACGGACAATTTTTCCAAACCCTTCATCTGAATAGAATATTTGAAAATATTCCGAAGCTTTCCTGGAGTCATCTAACACTTGGGTGTGCCCAACTCTGTCAGAAAACTAAATCAAATCTCTGGTTTTCCAGCTTCGTCCAAACAAAATCATATGGAAAGTACAATTCCTCTGGTTTAAAATCTTCAAAAGCCTTTTTCATCGTCATCATTGTCACTCACAAGTGCATTCCATTGTCTCTTCAGACATCTTCTCTAATTTTCATCCAAATTTACCAGGTCGAAATTATTCAAATCCTCCGATAACTCTCCTCTGAAATTTCTTCAAATTCTGCCATTTTTATACAAATTTCAGCATTCGGAAAACACATCAAAAGTTCCTACTTTGTTCAATATTTCCTGTTGTATACAAGCTAAACTCACGAGATCATCCATATATAAAATCTACATTACAAGATGAAGTTATTAGAAGTACCCTGAAAGTTATTTAGTCGGGTACTATAATGTTAAAGAACACTGCTCCAGACCAAAAAATCGGTCCATAGCGATGAGTGTTAAAAGTGCAGAAAGTTACTGCTAGACCATCAGTGATGATGATGCTGTTGACAATACAGTTAACTGCAATGACATTGATTTTACGAGTACTCTGATAAACAATAATTCCTCGACTTTCATCCATTTAAAAAATATAATTTATAATATAAAAATGTTTGATTTGACATATTTCTTTTATTAAAAAAACTTTAGTCATGCAACAAGGCATAAAAATAAGACATTGGTAACTGAAATATATGTTCTTGCAAGAAATCAGTGTAAAAGTAGGCAGAAATAATGTGACATCACTTTCACAGGCATTGATGATTGTATCTGACAAATCAGATATCATAAACTTACCCATATTTATTGGAAAAAATAATAACAAGGAAATCATAGCATCTGACCACACATTTAAAGCAATACAATATTTGACTCTTATTCTTATCAAAAGCAGCATGCCTGAGAACAAAGAAAAATAGCAAAACATAGTGATCACTTCTGTAAACACACAGTTTAGTAAAGATACAAATTCATGATTTCTGTATTAGAATAGAAATCTCTAAAATAAAATGTATATTCATGGACATTAAATTAGCATTTACCAAGAGACTGATCAATGACATCAACAAAACATAAGCCACCAAGAAAATTTGTGATTTCCCAGTATCAGACATACATGGCTGACAGACAAACAAACAAAAGATTACAATAAATGAATACAAATAACAAATTGCAATAGATTATATGATCTATAAGAATCCAGCAAGCCATCATTTAAATCACTTCTATTCCCAAACAAATATTAAATCACTTCTACCACCCACTAACCAATAGCCAGAAATTATGTAAAAAATATATGCTTCTGTAGGGAGCAGTGTTTTTCGATTAAAACATATCTGATGGTGGATCATTTTTAAAAATTGCTTCTGTTGTGGGTTGGTTGATTTTGAAAGTGCCTCTTTACCCGGGTATATATTTTACTGGAACAAGCAATTATCCCCATGACTATCAGTTATAGTATGTAGTCAGGACAAAATCTGATGTTCAGTAACCAGTTTTCGTATTAGATTTACCAGGACCATGGCTAATGACTTTCACACCACCAAATATATAGGTTTCTTTTAGAAACACCCTCAAAGTTTGGTGAAGAAACTCTAGAGCAGAACTTGCTGTACAAAACCAATTACTCTTTTAAGCTGCAATGTCTTTCACCATCAATTCCAAAATCCTACAATGAAAGACCACAACAGGATATTTGTTTTGGGGGTCGAAGTGTTGCTGCCTAAAAATATGTTGCTTGTATAAGCATGTAGGACTAGGCTTTTCCTTGCCACCCCAAACCTTGGTTGGGGTAGAAAAATTCTGAAAAAGTTGCTTACAGGTTTTTGTATGTGTCTGTATGTGTAAAAATCTGAAAATATAAATGGGTGTGTTAGTCCTACAGTGTAGGGTTTCAAGGGATACTGCCATGGAACACTTTAGACTAGAAGCATTAAAAAACTGCTCCTGGTGGCCATCATGGACATTCCACTAAGCTTGTGACATTACCAGCACTTTGTACTTTGTTCTGAGACCGAAAAAGTTGGCACCAGATGAAATTTTTCGGATACAAATGCTAATCAGAAATATCATGAATGCAAGATTTATTATTTGCAGTAAGTATGGAATAGCATGTTGTAAACAATCCTTTAGAGTAAGAAAATGAAATTAACGCATTTCTGGTCCTTACAAAAGCTTTACTGATAACGGAAATCACAAATCAACACCATGACTTTAGTGTTATCCAGTCTGAATTTCCTCTTACTCTTTTCACCCCATTCTAGATATTTTGACATTTATTTTGGAGTGTGGAGTCAGATCCAATTGGCTATTGATAAGCTGGAATTTGCAGCATACCAAGTTCATGGAGCACTGAGCAATATGTTTGTTGGTATCATGGGACTAAGATGTGTGATGTGCTCACTGCTTGATGAATCAGGTTTTCTCCAGGTTGCTCTGACAGTGACAAGTTTCTGTTCATTTTACTTTGAATAAATATGGTGAAAATTAAGTCAACTTGAATTCTTTTACAAAGATGCGACTTTCATGAAATATTTTTGAATTTTTCTGTACAACAATATTGGAGAAGGTTTTATTGGTGACAACATGTGACTACTGGTCGTCTGATGTAGAATAGTTTTCTTCTGAATACATATTTCACTGCAACAGGGAACTTACTTTAGCTTGGAAGGCACATCGGTAAAACTGATGTAGAACTCTTTAGCTGGTGGAATCTGGCCCCAATCTTTAGCATAGTTCCTAACAGCACGGCAAATATATGGATACACTCTGGAAGCAAAAAAAAGGCAAATAAGTTATTAAATTAAGGTCTCATCGGCATAAAAGACCCAGTACAGCCAATCTAAAACAAGGAAGTTTATGAAGAAAAAAAAACATGTACAATAGATTAACAATATTCCTAGAATGTTTAGTTTCTCAAAAAAAATTATTTAGATTACTATTTAGATTTCAGCAACAAAAACTTTTATCAGCTATTTAACAGCAGGTCATAAATGGTTAAAGATTTTCTTTAATAGTTTTCAATACCTTATCTTGTTGGTGGGGATGCTCAGTTTGAGCAATTACTAAAATTATGAAAAGTTCGGAATATACTTCTGCCACATTTTTGTTGCTTTTGACCCATCAATAGATTTCTGCTGATTGATAAACAAAGCTTTCAACAAAATGGTTTACAGCTGCAGGTTGAATTAGCACAAGTGACAGATGTAAAAATGTCAAAATACCCCTTTCTGCTACTAACTAAATAGCATCCTGTTACTTAAAATCTGGGCACTCTTAGTGTATTCTCAACCTTAAAGCAAAACAAACTTCAGCTGAAATTTCAGTCAGTGCAAAGCCATCTAACTGCATTTTTTTCCCCCAGATAAATACAGCCCACAGACTTAACATTTATCTCTGAAAAATATGCACTGGCAAAAACTAATTCAAAAACAAAGTTTTGGGGCCAACATCCCCATAACTGGCGTGATGTGATGTGATTATGATTTTTAACGTAACTTTAACAATTTTTCAGTCATATCGCTATGATGTCTGCAGCGTGGCAGTTTATAGTGTCCCCATAACTGGAAAATTTTTTCAAATACAAAAACGGTGTATTTTTAATGGAAATCCTTTGGGCATTGCATAAGGAGCTATCCCTTTACCAGCCAACAGCTAAATTACAGACTGTTGACCATCTGTGTTTACTACTATGCATGATTTTATGCTATAGTGCTCACAGACTTTTAATTTTCAGTGGGTTACTTCAAAAAACAATGAAAAACTTGCACACATCAGGTCATCCGTAAATGCTGGTAAGACATTAGAACCAGTACCTGTAGTACTCCTCCATGATGGTGGTGGCCAACTGTTGATTGTATTTTTCCACATCTTCAAAACTGACGCTTAGTGTATTTCTCTCAGGCCGTATCAATTCTTGCACTTCATGGAGGTACTTCTGTTCCCCATCTACAGTAAACCTGTAAACAAGATCGTCACACAAATTGATTTTCAATAAATTTTATAATCTTGCTTTTGTCCTTTAGAAGAGCAGAATTATTTTACTAGGCACACTTTATCAAAATAAGGTGAAAAAACTATTCATTATATTTACAAGCTGTAGGTGGTATAGAATTCTGCTGCTTTGCAGTCATTCTTTTCCACACTATTTTCTGGTTTCTCAACAGCATACAGGATGGTACAATTTTTTTTTTTACATTGTATGGCAACCCTGAACAATTAATTTGGGATGTCTGTATGCTATTGCCTCACTTTACGTAATTCCTTTGAGCACTCTTGGACCAGAGGTCTCACTAGGATTTTAAAACTAGGAGTCTAAGACTCCCATTTTGGTAAAAACAACAGTCCCACCAGCAATAGTTGCAGTCCCCACTAAGCTAGAAATCACATACTTTCTTACACTTGGCTACAGTTGCATCTGAACTATCCGTTATAGCACAGTCCCGAATCTCACTGAAATCTTCATTTTTCCATTTAACTACAAAACACTAAATTTGCAAACGGCGTTTTGTCCAAGTCTCTTGATTTCAAGTTTACAGGCAATATTTATACAACAATAACCTGAAATTAAATCAATAACAGTGATTGCGCCAATGTCACAAATTGCAATTATGTTTTATATATTGGCGACAAAATATACCATCTGGCCATATTTTTGGCTGATAAAAACTGTACATATAGTCTTGAGTTTGGAATGGAGAAATTCTTAGGCATCATGATAGCAAGCCTCAAACTTGGGTATAAAAATGCACTGGAATCAATTGTTACATATACAAATCCTTATTTCATATTGACAAACCACTATAACAGTTTATTTATGTCATAATCTGCTTATGCTGATATCTGGCTTTGATATTGTATGCTGTAATATAATCAAACTAGCAATGAAACTGACTAGCTACAATCAACCACCTCTGAGGGCAGAAACATAAAGTGAGTACAGTCGACCACAACAGCAATTTACAAAAAAAAAATTTAAAAAAAAAAAACACGAGAAAAAATAGTTTTGCTGTAACTTCAATGAAACCTTATTACCTCTAAAGCATCGATATATACTAAGGAATTTAACTTTTCTTTTGTCAATGTTCTACAATTCATTTGATGTTGACAAAGCAATAACAAATGAGTATTTGTTTTGTCCTTCAAAGGGAGCCTTTAGCAGCACCTTCAATAACACATGCACCTTCATCAAAGCAAGCAGGCAACCTTTGATCAAAGAAGTCACGAAAAACTAAAATAAAACCATTACTTCAGTTTTCATAGTGATTAGAACATACTTATTTTGCCACAAGTTTCCTCCTTGCAACAAAAACGTGTGTATGGAGGACTTGTGTGTGGGTGATTGTCCGTTTCCCAAATCAAATATTTGTGTCCAAATGTGTGCAATTAAGCATTTCCAAGATCTTTGTTGTACTATTCACAAATTACTTTAAACAAGCCATTTTCAAACCTACCTGTCTCTGGTCTCCATATTGTCATTTTCATTGTCATTAACGAAAGGTAAGATCCAAACAAGCACAAATCCACAGTAAATGTTGTTAATGTACATTGTTAATGTACATTGTTTTGCATTTTAATTCTGGTGGCAAAAATAAATATTGATTATAGGGAATTTATTCTGATTTGCCACAATCAATATTTGTTTTTGCCACCAGAATTAAAAAACATCACATGTACATTAACGATATCTACAGCAGACTCTTGGTTGTAAGGATCTTACCTTTCAGTCAATGGTGAAATCTAGGACTACCTGAATGAAAACAGCACTGCTGGTCAGGTACGTGCAAGAAGGTCTAAATCGGCAAACAATTATTGCATTTTCTCCAATGTCACAAACTGAACGAAGTATCTCGAGCTGATTTGAAAATTGAACAATTCTTGATTAGATTACAACTTACTCAAGTTGGAAATTAACAGGTGCAATTAGGATAAACTAGCAGGGTTGGAACTACAGATGAGTGTGGACTCGGACTAGTGTCTTAACTTGCGTCATATTATTACAGGTTAGGCTAACAATTTTATCTGTAACAAACCCCTGTGACCATAATGGTGAAAATAAAGGTTAATTCACCGGATTGGATTCATGCGATGGTCGACCGAGAGTTATGCGTTGGTATGTTGCTGTTTTATTTTAATGGATATGTGTAGTTTTTCAGTTTTCATAAAACACGCGTTTAGTCGGAGGGTATTGGTCACGCTTGCATTCCTGGTGTTAATTTTTAATACCGTTAAGGTAGTTTTATGTTGTCAGAAATGTCGTGCTTTATAGATAAAACTGAAGACTCCTGTGGTCTTACATTGTAGAACAAGTTTGAGACACCATTATTCGTTATCAAAATTTAAAACTGCTAGATAAATTCAAATATTTTAACATTTCGAAAAAGATGTTTAATTTTGACTTCTCAAGACATGAACTTTCCAAAAATGTAAAGGTTATCAATATTTTGTAACATTTTAGAAACTTGTGTTAGGCTATTTAAGAAGCATGTGACACAATATCAGCCAGACTTTAGCTGGGAGGGGAGCAAACCCGTGCTAAATTGTTTGGGTGAAAAACACAAGCAATAAGTATGGCATACTCTTCTAAAAAGTCCTGAAACAACTTCTGGCATCGTTCTCCAACGTCGTCTTTGACCTGGTTAGTTCGCAGAGCCTGCTCAGCAACATCCATGTTTAGCAAAGAGGATGACAACAAAGACAGCTTTCCCGCGGTCTTGTCACGTGACTGGATCACGTGCTATTTGTTTCCGGCATGTAAAATTCAATTCAATTCAGCCAGTAAAATAAAAAAAATATAATAGAGACAAACAGTCATACATACAATTATAGTGTTATAAAAGATATACAATTTCACAATTGAAAAGAAAATTATACAATTTTATATAATACATTGGTATTAAGGCCATTAGGATACAAAGTATCTAATTTATGAATCCAATAAGTCTCTTTAATAAGTCTGTTCATGTCTCCATGCACAATATCTATTGGCATGAAAGAAAAATCGAGTAGACAGTGATTATGGGTGTTAAAATGTGTGGAAATATTAGATGAAAACTGAGGATCTTTATAATTTTTAATATGAAAGCGATGACTATTCATTCTTTTAGAAACTTGTTGAAGTGTTTGTCCAACATATTACATGTTACATTTTTGACAGGTTATCAAATAAACCACGTTAGTTGATATGCAGTTAGTGTCAAAACGTAGGGAAAATGTCTCTTTTGTGTTAGCGCTAGTAAAAAAAAACTTTCTCTTATGTTTGCACATTGAGAGTATCATTTAGATAAAAACTGAGGATCTTTATAATTTTTTGATATGAAAGCGATGACTATTCATTCTTTTAGAAACTTGTTGAAGTGTTTGTATATCTTTTATAACACTATAATTGTATGTATGATGCCTAAATCATTTTCATCCGACAATTAAATTTACTTATACTGCATCAAATACGCATGTTTCAATTTTAGATGTAAATGTAATTAAACATATTGATAACACTATTTCTACGAATATTCATGACAAAGAAACTAATATCCACCAGTATGTAGAATATTCTTCATGCCATCCAATGCCATGTAAAAACGGTATACCATGTAGCCAGGCTAAAAGATACCGACGCATTATTTCAGATGATTGTCAATTACAAAATTCGTTGAATGATTTAAAAACATATTTCCAAAACAGAAATTATCCAGTACATATCATTGATTCTGCGCTGAACAAAACCCGTAATCTTTCTCAAAATGAGGCTTTAAATACAGCAAATTGTACAATGGAGAAAAATATAGTTCCTTTTACAATACAATACAATCCTTCATTACCTAATATAGGTCTTATAATTAATAAATATTGGAGTCTCCTGAACTTATCAAATAAAAATAGCGTAAAATCCCTTTACAACAATAAGCCTATTGTTGCTTATAAGAGACCCTAGAATTTGCAAGATTTTTTAATTAGAACTAAACATACAGAAAAAAAATAAAAAAAGGATAATTCTCGTCATCTAAATGTAATAGACATCGATGCTCTCAATGTGCAAACATAAGAGAAAGTAGTTTTTTTAGTAGCGCTAACACAAAAGAGACATTTTCCCTACGTTTTGACACTAACTGGATATCAACTAACGTGGTTTATTTGATAACCTGTCAAAAATGTAACATGTAATATATTGGACAAACACGTTAACAAGTTTCTAAAAGAATGAATAGTCATCGCTTTCATATTAAAAATTATAAAGATCCTCAGTTTTCATCTAATATTTCTACACATTTTAACACCCAT
This sequence comes from Potamilus streckersoni, assembly GCA_016746295.1. Lineage (NCBI taxonomy): Eukaryota > Metazoa > Mollusca > Bivalvia > Unionida > Unionidae > Potamilus > Potamilus streckersoni. Next base: position 603,354 of record JAEAOA010002366.1, read on the forward strand.
AATCTTTGTCTACTCGATTTTTCTTTCATGCCAATAGATATTGTGCATGGAGACATGAACAGACTTATAAAAGAGACTTATTGGATTCATAAATTAGATACTTTGTATCCTAATGGCCTTAATACCAATGTATTATATAAAATTGTATAATTTTCTTTTCAATTGTGAAATTGTATATCTTTTATAACACTATAATTGTATGTATGACTGTTTGTCTCTATTATATTTTATTTTTTTACTGATTCAGGTTTCATTAGAGACTCATGTATCTTTTAGATCCTGTCATATATATATATATATATATATATATATATATATATATATATATATATATATATATATATATATATATATATATATATATATATATATATATATATATATATACATATATATATATACATATATATATATATATATATATATATATATATATATATATATATATATATATATATATATATATAGTTGTGATTATGCATCGTTTTTTATGACGTTACCTAATGACGTAATTTCTTATGAAGTTACGTAATGACGTACTTGTTATTTTAGCCTGTAAAGACGTCATCCGTTTATTTCAAAACATTTTGTGCCTGAAGAAGCATATATTATATGCGAAACTAGTTGCACGGAATTATCGGCGTTTGTGTTGTTTTTTTTAATCCCAATTCAATTCAGCCAGACTTATCCCACCAACAATGAATAAGTACTTTGTGACAGGCAACAGTATATAGCAATTGAATAACAATTCTTTATAATATTGTAATTATTCCAACTAAGCACTTATCTACACATATATCACAAAACAGATGTTGATGTTTCTTGATATTTAAAGATGTTAAAAGCTTATTCAACAATTTTTTTTTCTGAATTTGTTTAAAGTATTAAATTATTCTTCATATTATAATAATTTACACGAAATGAGATTAAATATATGTTACATTTACCCCCACCCATGTTACCATATCAAACTGTCTACGGGAAAGAAGAGAACACGAACCCGTTGCTGCAACAAAATCTTCTATATATGTATAGTGTCCTTTGTGGTCATGTGAGAAAGATTCCTAGTACAGTAGCTTCTCGTGGGGATGTGGTTCTTTCCGGAGCTTTCTTGGGTTCTTCCCCAACAAATTCTACTTGCTGCCATGTAAAGCCATCGTGTTTTTAAAACTGACGTTAAGCCCCAAAATAATAACTATATCACAAGTAAGATCAGAACTGTTGATTCTTAACTTAGCAAAACTAAAAACTCCTGGCATATGGTATTTCCTAAACAATTTCGAAGAGATGGCGGTACTTTTAAGCGAGTGAAGGGCATTCATGGGCACGATCTCTGAGGGCGCCGTTGCGAGCAGCGGAAACTTGTTGTTTGGTTAATTCTACATTTATAAACATATATAAACATACTTTAAAGATGTCTTAATTGTGGAAAAGAGAACAGCATTGGTCGAGAAACTCGCTTTTTTGTAATTTTGCCTGGCGCCAAGAGAAGATGTGTCCCGTTTTAAATAATTTGTTGCATTCCCTCAGGACATGCGGATGAAAGCTAACCATCGTATATTCTTTCTCGCAAAGGTATTCCAAAAAATTGCATGCAATTTATATTGAAACATAGTCTGGTTTCTCCCTGTGTATGGATGGATGGATGTTCCAAGACTTTATTGAAACATTTTATACATTCCATGTATACACACACACACACACACACACACACACACACACACACACACACACACACACTATTACACAAATTACGGGTGTAAGTCTAGAAATTATAAAGTAGTTTGATTGTCTAACTACTCCTCTGGTTTAGGGGTACACAAATGGGCAATCCGATGGGAGCGGAGCTTATTTTAGAGGGTGTTCAGGGACAAAGTGCAATACTAGCCGTGATTGATGTATTATGTGACAGTTGTAGTTTCCGTCAAGCCAAATTATATTTGGTATTTTAATGACTTTTTTAATGATGTGATAGACATCATCTAAAACATATTCGTTGTGACTGGATAACTCTCACCTCTGTCTCTTTCTTATGTGCAACAATGTACCTGTTCAATCTTTTTTCCGCCCATAAAATGACATAACGCACCTAGGGGGAGTTGGTCACACATTTGTGATGATGTGTAACGAGGGGGAGGGGTGTTTAAGAAATGTGATGTCACAGTAAAATGTGCAACTTTAAATACAAGTTCCACTTAAATTTCATTTGTAATTATTGATTGCTTACAAATTATTTAATGACATTTTAAGTAGCTTCACGCGTGTCATGCATGAGCTCAAATTAAAATAGACTCATCTTCGAACTACTAAGACCCCTACTATACCCAATAGTGGCTTATTCCAAATAGGATTCTTCCGTTTCTGGTCTGTTTTTGTCAACAAAAAGTGTTTGAAATAATATTTTTATTTTTTTGGTGGGGCCGGGGGGAGGGGCAGAACTTTGAGGGGTTTGACTTTTTGTGACGGGGGTAAAAAATTCGGGCAAAATTACGGGACGTCATTTATGAAGGGCCCCTTTTTTAAATTAACAATCTATGCTATTTTAGATGCAAGCGGAAATAGGATAGAAGGTATATTAATTAGTACTGAGTTCTTTAGAGAAATAAATGGTACCGTGATATGGATTGGACTGGTCAGGACTTGTTAACTACATGGAATTTCATTCCTTTTACGGACTGAACTTTGGAATACTCATTGATGACATAAGCACCTGATTTCTTGGAGTTGAATTGAAAATACCTAAAATTCAAAATTCCAAGAACCATATTGTTGTCTCTACACAGAAGCTCTCTTCAAGAATATGAATATAATAATCAATATGGATTTAATGATGAACTTTAAAAAAAATTAAGTTATATTATACTTAATGTCAGGATGTGTCCATAAGGTTAACTATGGGAGCTAAATATGCACTGCGAGTCCCTGAATTGCTCCTCTTCTGAATAAAACGTATTGTTTACACGATTAGAGATGCTTGGGTACCAATTAACTACAAAGAATATCGCATTATATTTCATAAACTAAGCAAACACTTCCTGTGTACAGTTTAAGGTGCAGTTTCATTTAATAAATTTAATTTGCTCTTCACCCACCCATATTGCCCATCAAGTTGCTTCCAATATATATATACATATAGGTAGCATATAAATGTAGCTCTTATTCCAACCATTCCCCCTTTATACAACTCCCACGCCCCACTGTCCCTTCCTCATATTACTTTTATTCTTTTGTACTTTTTTTAAATTGCGTATTTAATGTAGGTCTCTTATCTTACTGAAATACGTTTTTTTTGTGGGGGGGAGGGGAATAGTTTGCCGCATTACAGATTTTAGCCGGGTACCGATTAACAGATTGGTCTAAACGGCTCGCCTTTAACGACCACTGCCATCTCACCTCTGTCATGTGGGTTTGAGTCTCAGTGTCGGACAATGTGGAAAGCTTGCCAGTAGCTTCCAGTGGGTCATTGTTTCGTAGCGAGTCGTTTAACTACCATTTCTAATGGCCGCCATGTATAGCCTATCAAGCTATGAGCAATGGTGCTAAGCCCAATACCACCACCACCACCACCACCACCAACAACAACAAAACACTTTTAGCAATTGTTCACCATGACTGTTTTTAAGATCTAATTTTTACTTGACACTACCTATTCACAGTTGTGCTGGTCAGATGCCGTTAAATCCTCTTTTAATGAGTTACTAAGAACAACGATGATAATCACTTACTAATCATTTTATCCTTCTCCCTTAATATTATTCAGTTTAGTTTCATTATCCCACCCCACCCCATTCCCTATTAAGCGGAGGATTAATGTCCCGTGCTATATATGTATTCTAAATCAACATGCTTTGTATATTCATAAATGCCTTAAACACTACTATAAATACTTTTCTATGAAATTAATTTTCCGCGAAGATTAGATCACAGCAAGTTTTGGCTTGCAGTGTAGTGTGATTAAGTTATATGAATGAGTACAATTGCAATGAGGGCAACAATCATGTGTGAACGCAGAAAAGGTCGTTAAGGTATAAAATAAATAAATGTTTGTAAAAAGGTATGTTCTGCTTATTTTTAGCTTCAATGTTATAAAGTGGCTCTTTCAAATGTGGAAATCCAGTTATTTGGCAAATAACTAGAGTTCAGTTCGCAAACTCCTCCCACCACGATAAATGTGATGCATTCCTGAGTTAGTCTTGAGACGGAACAAGTGTAAATGTATCAGCACATTTGGAGGAACTTGTACACCCAGCCTCTTCTGCGTCCTGCTCAGAAACCGTCGACAATATTGAGTTTCGCCTATATTCTAATCTCCGATTTCCATAAACAGAGGAAGGATAATGGTAACGAAGGAGCTATGACTTTTGATTAAAATCGATTGAAAAGAAAATCATACCGTAATGGACCTTCGTTCAGGGTGTTGAGATTTTAAAGGAATAGCGGACGCATAAAAAGGCAGACAAAACGATGGATTTGTACAGAGACGGATTCCACGACATATCTCCTTATATAATAATAATAATAATAATAATAATAATAATAATAATAATAATAATAATAATAATAATAATAATAATAATAATAATAATAATAATAATAACAACATTATATGTAACAATTTTCTGATATTTATTGTCTGAAGAAGCTCAACGATGGCAGATATATCTATTTATTGGGATCTATTTATAAATATGATTTCACATACAAGCTTACAGTTAAGAGAAAAGTTGACTCACATTTAAAACAATTTTGTTTAATAATACAATTTCTGTGATGAAGATATATTATTTATTTTTGTTTGTTTTTATTATCTTTAATGTCACCTTATAACTAAAACGTATAACATATTATTTATACATTTTTTTTTTATCCTGCGACTTTTCCAGTTGTTAAATAACATGTAATGTAGTTCGTAGGCCCCCCCCCCAGCAACCCGACCCCCGCCAGATTTATTCCTTTTGACTCGTTACTATTATAGTAAAAGTCACATGCGTCATATAAACGCATTTATTGATATAAATTTAAAAAAACTGATTTTAGATTAAAATTTTAAACGTAATATAGCTATAACCAATGGGAACATCGCTAATTAATTTTTTCGAACATTTACTTGAACTAATTTAGATTGTACCCATTCATTTTCAAAATAAAATTAAGGGCTTATATTAAACAATCATCACATGAATTATACACACAAAAAAAAAAAATCATTGCAATACTGAATGGTCCGCTGTATAAAATTGTGCGTAAAACATACTCCGGTAAGTTCTAGAATACTTGAAATGTTCGGGGTTTTCAAGCACATTCACTCGGGCAAAACTAGGCATGTAACAAACCGTTGCATTGGACAGATTTTGTTAGGTGTTTTATGATTTGGAGTTATCCGGATACTTCTGGAACGTTCTTAAAAGACGTCACATCCGTTCTGTATATATATATAGCCTCGCTGCACGCCGGGTGAACTAGACAAAGGAAGAAGAAAAGCAGGGCGGTTACAACTTGTTCTTATCCAGTTTCAGAACGCAGGGTAAGGTACAAACTTTATTGGTAGTTAATACGAAAAATGTATTTTTGATATGTAGGGAAAGCAGTTATGTATCTGATAAAAATATTTTCTGCGTCTGCTTTAAGTTTCTTGGGTATAAACTTCATGAAAATGTTTTGAGTAGACGCCCGCTTCTTGTGATCTTGATAAATTCACAGAATCGTACGTTATGAGCGTTGTAACTAAAATATGTTGTGAAAAATTGAATTTTGTATACATGGTATTCTTTGTAACATTGTGTTGTACAGTATGATTTTTATTAGAAAAGTGTTGCTGTGTACAAGCGTACACGCAACACCCATGTTGGCCACGTGTCGATGTCTCGGCATTGAGAAAGGTCTTGCGGATGCAGCCTTTATTTCTTTTCAGTTTGTGAACTTTAAAAGATTAAAAGAGATATCTATGTAGGTGCAATGGAAGGCAATACTCGTGGCAGTTGAAAGCAAACATTTGGGCTTTATAGTCCACGGTAACAATGGGTACACATTTTTATAGATGGAAACAGGATGCGATTTTTTCAGAATGTCACGATTTAACTGTTTTCTGCATAATATTATTAGGCATACTTTACAAAAATGTGAGAAATGTATTTACATATTCTTTTGATACTTTTAATTTACTGTGTTTGGTTTTAAGGTGCCAACTAGCTATGATGTAGCCTTAACTTGTTTTGTTGAGATTGTGGCTATGAACTTATCCCGTATCTTGTAATGGAGCAACAAAAAAAATCTTCACTTTAGTCAGAAACAAAAAGTCTAATAATCTAATAATAGTCTAATCTACTAAAGTATAATCATTTTGTCAAAGAAGTTTGGCTTATTTTGAATTTATTAACCCCTTACATGGTAAAATAAATTGGCATAGTTATGCTAACCAGTGTCCACCATGACAGATAACGCGAGACTCTTCCATGGCCCCTTTTCTACACAAGGATTGCTAGACTATATATGGATATTCTACACTATGGTATTTGAGAATTGATACTTGCATTAATGGTATTTGAGAATTGATACTTGCATTAATTGCGGAATAGTTTTGCTGTGCTGAGAAAATAATTGCTTCTTGGTGGAATTTCAAAGTCACCAATAAACCATATTTAGTTTCCATGTGCAGAATTTCCCACTCAAACTGCCACATTTTTTTACTATGATCTGTTTACCTTTCTAAATAAGGCATTAAGATCCTTATATGGCACACAAATAAGATTAAAACGAAAATAAAAAAGGTAAAATTTTTTTACCACTTTCTACAATGATTTGTGATTATTCCAGTATTAAATAAGAGGACTACTCAATTTATTTCATAATATATCCAAAAAAATGTTCAAAATTTGTAATACTAGGTTAAAAAAAGAGCAGTGTAATTCACACCCGGTTGCTGCAGTAACAGATGGACTCTTTTAGTACCCACAAGCAAGGACTAAGGTACTAATACAGGGCTTGAATTTAACACAAATTTCTTTGTAGCCAGGACTAGTATGCTGAGAAATTTACTACTACTGCCAAATCTTTACTAGTCCTGTCCAAAAACAATATTGCACACTTGTATTGAGATTAACATGATTCATATACAGCATTATCATATGAAATGCAGAATTACAGAATTATAAATCAAATCCTGCTTGAAATCATCAGTCATTCACATTTCTTGTTTCTCAAGAATATCTGGATCTAATTCCAGAAAAGGATCCAGGTGTCCTTTTTCATACTTCATGATGGATCATCTGTTGGAATATCATTCGTATGGAACATTGTAAAGAGTATGTCTGACAGAACCAAAGGTCACAAACATTGCAATTTACTCCTCATCATTTGTAACTGAGAAACTCTTCTCAACATCAGCAGAGTAGGCTGGGATTTTTAAGATAAGGTCAATCAATGCCATAATATTCTTTCAGTCAGCAGCACATCATTTTACAACTGTGGACCAAGTCAAGCATAGCTGTCTTTGCAAGATAACAGAATGCATAAAAAAATTATAATCTGAATAAGTGTACATAAAGAAAAATGTAATGTCAATACTTAAGTAATGGTGATATTAATTTTTTGAAAGCTTTTCCTGCATGGTTACAGTTTAAAATCAAGATACTATGCAAAAAAAATTTTTTTTTATTTAACAAATCTGGTGTCAATGCTGTTTCTTTATTTTTTTTAAAAAAAATATTTTAATATACACCAACAGTGGAACCCCACTATAACCCGATGATTGGGGACCATAAAATTGGATCGCCTTAATGCTGGGGTTTATAATATTTAACTTTTTTTTCGAGAAGATATGTGTATACATGTACAATGATCAAAAGTCTGCTTATCATCAGATGAATATTAACTGAGTTTGTTGTTTGCCCTTAAGTTGATCTAGGGCATACAGTTTCTCTTTAGCAGAAAACGACTTGCGTTTTTGAACTTGCTTTTCCATAACAGTAAAATATTTCTTTTTTATATAAGCAAACAACGTACACAGATAAAGCTCAATAACTAAGTAATGAAGGCATGCAACGGTTATGAATCACTTTTTATATAAAACAAAATTAAGCTGAATGGATGTACAATTTCAAGCCCTTTTAATTTACAGACTATAAAGTGGATATTTACTTTGAACTGTTTGTTTGATCACACTGCCAAGCACAGTATACATGTTGGCGGCTTTTGTCCTTTGATATATATTAAATTGTGTGACTCTTGTATCAACCACAGCTAGGTCTGCTGCTTGGTTGTGGTTGCAGCTAAATAAGAAGCCCATGTGCTATTGTTTGAGCAATGACTGTATACAGAATTCATGGAAGACAATCACAAAGATGATTTACTGGCTTTACTCATGGATCAGAGAGTGGAATACAGAGCTTCACCACAACCTGTTCAAATTGAAAAATTTCAGAAGCCAAGCATTGTACACTATTTCTCTACTATTCATACACAATCACTTCTCCAAAATCACTTAAAGAACCTAGATAAATTATTAAAATTATTAAAAGTCATGCGCAAATTTTTTCACCAAATTATAATAAACGTTTTACACACTATTTCTCTTACACACTATTTCTGGTACGTTAAACACGGTCCCATACAAAATAAAGGTAAATGAATTTCAAATTTCAGGAACCATGCCACGATCATATTATTTTAAGTCACAACTAATCTCATGCTCAAAATGAAGTTAATTTCTTTATAGCGGGGTTCCACTGTACTTGCTGTAGACTAAACTCTTTAATATGTCACATTCAAATTCCACTACATGAGCATCCACACTTGCACTGACAAGAACTGACCAGAAATGTTCTACCAAAACAGGTTTCTGCCTTAAACTTCCAGTGATATAGTGAGTAAATGTAACAACCTGTTTATCAATCTTGTCTCCAACATCATTTCCTTTCATCTCAGCCAGCTAACACAGCCATGCAAAATCATTAAAGGGTCTTTGGTTCTTTACCATAGCCACTTCACCGTTTGTTGCTCTCAGGTGACAAACGGTGAAGTGGCTATGGTAAAGAACCAACATTGTCCCAGCAGTCGGAATTCCCATGTTTTGGAACATGTAACTTTTGGTGCAACACAGAAAAGTCAGTTATAGCTTGATGAATAGAAAAATATCTCTGGAGTAAAATAAGCCATAGATTATGGCCATATGCCTTCAATGCCCGAAATAGCAGAAGGAAATGATAGTCATGGGTAAAATGAAGTATTTGGAAGTTACTGACCTTGACTCTTGTATAGTATGATAGTGTATTATGTCAGAATGGGTCATGAGGTAATCTGATCCATTTTTCTCTTTATGATTGCTTTCCTTCAGATTATTGGGTGGTTTTATTTTCTTAGAATCATGCTTGCATCCTATGGTTTAATACATTTCGTTAAATCTGCACAAGATCTTACCGCTGGTCGATTGATCAGGTGGTATTTGCATAGCTGGTTGTTATTTTTGTGTTGCCCAAGCTTTCGTGCACATTTACTGATGTTTTAAAGATCGAACAACCTGCAACAAGACTTTTGCTAATTTTGCACACCAGTTATACCGCATAAACTTCTCTTCATCATAATTCAGCCATTCCCTGTCTTTTGTCCTTGTCGTCTGAAACGATTACACTTTTCCCTATCATAAGAATTATTCCTCTCTTTAATGTCATTTTCATTCAACTTTTTTTTTTTCTGGTAGCTGAATACGTTCTCACATTTTGTCTTGTTGGTCTTGTAAGGAGTGAATTGTCTTCTTTGGAAATGCAGATGTTACAGTATAGCTGACACGAATTATTTTAAAATAAGTTCAATGTGTCCTTTATACAAGAAAGTCTGAGCAAGAAACACTATTTCAAAATGTGTGCTTTTGCCCCCTCCATTAAATGGCCTCTCTCTTAAGGACTTCAATGCTTTTTTCTGCATGATCAAAGCACTGGCTATTGTGAACAGTTAACAAAATATTGGCATCTAAAGATGGTGTTAGTTTCAGATTAGAAAAAGTAAGTTCTCATCAAACGAACATCTAATTCTGCGCGTTCTCAATAACTGTTCCAGTTATGATCTTAATAATAGCTAAAATTTGGTAATTGTTTCTAATTAATCTGACAGCAGTATATTGTTGAAAATAATAAGGCTGTAAATTTTCAAATCTTATATGCCCATGCTCAGAAATTTTAAAATGTACAGCATTCTGCTTGATATCTCCATATCTATTAAATTATTTGTCCATTCTTGTAAGGGAAATGTTATAAAATCTATTCTTATCATAAAAAAAGTAGTATAGAAAAGATGTATCAATAAAGTCATGGTAATAAATTCATCTGATTTTTATAATTATTTTGATGCAAGTGTAAAAAATATAGTTGTCTCTTTGTGACTGTTGGAGTGTTTGGCTGGCAAGCAAACCCCACCCACGAAAAAACAAAACCTGTAATCAAACATACATGCAAACATTAATTTCTTTGAATAGCTTTTTTGTGGTATGCCGTTTTGTAGTTTATTACTGTGGAAGAGTGAATAAAGTATAATATTACTTCAATTTTAATTTAATCAGATTAATCAGGATCAAGCGAATCGGATGACTTGTTATAGAAATGCACCTTTCAGAGGCAGATATTGACTTATCTTCTCATGCTAATTTTATGACTGTATTGACAATGGTTACTACTTTGATTATACCAGTCATCTGCCAAGTCAAGTTCTTTATTACTGAATGGCATAAACAAACATTGACTTTCATAACCAAAACTTACTAGCCCATCAGACTATTAACATTATAAAAGTTACTACTGACAGGAAATCTACAAGCCTTGGGCTAGCTGTGCCCTGTAATATTAGTACTAGGTGCCAACAAGGAAAGCTGAAGTTTAAATCATAGAGCACCCTGAAAAAAGGTGTTAAACCCTATGACAACAAATAACTGAATTCAGTTTGGGAGATCATTAAGACAAGGTAAAATTTTTAAAAGGCAAGTTCAATTTTTCCATTGGCAAGTTGTCATGTTGGGAGGGAACAGAGCAAGTGTGTGAAGTGCTATGCCTCTGGATGCTTCATGTTTTCAGATTTTTGTGAACCATGCCGAAGGATGCAATTATATTTATTGGACATCACATGTAATTTAAGTGTCTCTTGGTGGGATTTATTACTGTTATGTGGAAAAGAAAAATTAAGTAGAGTTCAGAGTTAGCAACAAGCCATCAAGATGCATATGATTTGGAACTAAAGTTTGTGCAACTGTACTAGTGGTAAATAAAGTCTACCTGTACTTTGCAAACTTTTCAAGATCTGGCTTGTCATGACAAGCAATAAGCATCTGTCCACCAATGTTTTAAAAAAAAACCATGACCCACAAGATAAAACGCATTTATATTTTCAAATGCTTGATGTGCATTGAAATAATGGATATTCCAAGAGAAATGATTATTTCACTGGACTGTAATTTTATTACTGGCTATTAGTTTTATAAGAATAAAATCAAATGTTTTATATGCCTATACCTCTGTAGTAGATATGACTTAAATGTGATTTGAGATTTCAAATCTCAGAAGATAACAAATAAAAATGTATTGAACTTTGAATTATGATGGATAGTTATTACATATTCCCTCATTAATGCTCCTCTCTGCAATTCACCTCTCCTTAATTTAAGGACAGAAAATTTTTTAAAAAATATTTAAAATTTTTCCTCAGTTTTACCATTTGATTTGCAACATTCCCAACATGTTTTCTATTTGCTTTATATTTTGTGCTTGCAGTGTGTTTGCCTTTTGTTTTTACAGACTTTGACTTTTAATTTATATCCTCGACCACTGAGCCAAACAGCTCAGCATTTCCCTGCAGGATGCTTGAAGAGAGATTGCCTAGACAAGTGCAAGTCTTGCCAGTTTCCTTGAGATTTGTTGACAGCACATAACATGTAGATTTTTACAGAGGGGGCTACTTGCAATGAATATTTTTTTTTTTTTTTATACTTATTTTCATGCTACACACAGAAATATAACTTGTGTATGATGGTAAAAATGAATGATTTACAAATTTCTTTCCCTTGCTGTGAATAATCCACGAAATCCATTTTGAATTCAAAATGAATAACACTTGCCAACACAAATTCTGTATTATGTACACAGAAATTCCATGTCCTCTCTTGCAAATTCGACCTTGTATGAATATTTAGGTGAGCTGTCAAGTAAAAATCAAACTACCCGTGACTGATTTTCAAATCAAAATATTTCCACTATTTATGCAATTTTCAATGTCATATTTTTCCCTTTATCATTTGTGTATTTTGAGTTCTTTGGTAAATAAGTTTTGATTTAATTGCAGGATCATGGCAAAGGTACCAGCTATAGGAATCGACTTGGGTACTACCTATTCATGTGTAGGGGTGTTTCAACATGGAAAAGTAGAGATCATTGCCAACGATCAAGGAAACAGAACAACACCGAGTTATGTTGCTTTTACTGATACTGAAAGGTTAATAGGTGATGCTGCCAAGAACCAGGTGGCTATGAACCCAAACAACACAGTTTTTGGTAAGGAAATGTGACTGGAAATTTTTATAACTTCAAATGAGCAGTTATTAAAAAAAATGCAGAATTTTTCAATGTTTTTCAATATATTTTTACTGGTCTAAAACAGTGTATCCCCCAAGAGTGTAAAACTGAGGGTAACCCCCCCCCTTGGTATTGGAACTGGGGGTCAAATAAAAAATGTGGGGGTCAAAAATGTACCAACAAATTTTCATCTAATCCATACTTTTAAGCTGCAATAGGATATTGCAATTTGCACAATACTCTCTCTCTCTCTCTCTCTCTCTCTCTCTCTCTCTCTCTCTCTCTCTCTCTCTCTCTCAAATACAAATAAAACCAATAGGCACAATTAAAACAAATGCATTATCCATTCAAAGGATACTTTTTACCTAATTTTTCTTTGTTTAACGTCATACTTTTAAAAGTTTCTTTATAACTTTTTGTAGCAATATTATAGACCAACACATTACATATAAGCCAATACAAAATTCCATATAAATCTTTTAACAAGATGACTGTTAATTTACTGCCTGTCATAAAACATGTACTATCATCGGTTTCATTGTACAGCGGTTTCATTTTACAGCGTCCTTAAATATTGATCCAAAAATCAGAGGCTAATGATTTATCTTTTTAACAATTTACACTTTAACTTTTAGATCTTTCTTTCGTTGCAGCAAAGTTAGAAAAATCTGCAATGACCCCCTGAATTTGTAATCCAAATAATGGATTTGTCTTTGCAAGTTTGCTTAATTCTTTGTTCTGAAAGAATATTTTAGGTAATAATGTGTTCAAAAGATATCTTGTAGTGATCAAGGGCAGAATTTTAAAAATTCTAAAATGATGTCACAAAGGATTATTCACTTGTGTGTTTTCACAATCACGAAGTCACACAGGTAATACCAATGCCTTGGATGTGCCGTCAAGGGAATATTTTATCCCGTTTTTCATTGGAGTCAGATCCACATTTACTGGGACATTTTGCTAAACTCAATAGAATCCTGTGAGAGCTTGCGAGATCAGGGGAAGCTACTCTGTCATAATATTGTCTAATAGTAGTCTGGTTCTCTGCTTAGAATGCTCCGTATTGCAATGTGCAACACAGAGCATATGAAACAGAAAACTGGAAGAAGTATTCACATCCTAATGATGTATAATCGTAGTATACACGATGCCATTTTTAATGTAACACATTGGATATTAAATAAATCCTAATTATATTTTGCAAATCATTTGCATAAAAAAAAACGCACAGCAATAATTTATGTGCATCAATTTTCTCCAGTGTGCCTCCCTGAGGCACAACTGTGCGTAAAGAGAAACACTGGTGTAAAATGGGGTTTTTGGGATCGTGGAATTAAAAAAACTTGTCATGCAAAATGTCAGAATACAAAACTTAGTTTAGTTGACTCATTTCACAGAAATTATAAGTTTCTTGGACATTTAAATTATGGTACATATTATAATTGGGCAGCCCTATGAAATAATTTCTGTATTCCCAAATTTGTGGGTATGGATATTTCTTTCAAAAGTACTACTTTTTACACTTGAATTTTAAAAAAATATATTTCAGTTTTGGCACTAGGAACAGAAACTGAGAGTAAAATTCCAGTGTATAGTTGATAAATGAAATGACATTTAAGACTTTGTAATATAAATCGTTACACAGATTGAGTTAATGAAAAATGGGAAAAGTGCAGCACCTACAGTGTTGGATGTACAATGGCATTGGTTGAGTTACCCCACCCCCTCATTTTCTGGCACTACGTTGTGCAAGCATCCATGATGTGAGAAATATAAAGTATATTTTTTTCCATCACCACTTTTGATATGCAAAATTAGCAAGTGCATATTATGTTGGCTGTTCTTGCAAAGTTCCCACAGGTGTTTTGTTTTAATATTTAATAATTTTTGGTGCTAGCTGTGTCAGTTTTTAGCTGAGACACAATATTGTTGTTGATGCGGCTGGATTTGTATAGAAATATGGGTACCAGTTTTTTAAGACTAATTAATTTGAGAAATGTTCTGTATAGACAGGTAGCATTTGCAACTTGATCGTACCAGGGATGAGTGTTTCCCCGAGTCCAGATATAACATCAGTCTATTCATGGGATTTTTTTTGTAAATTTTTTTGCAATATTTTTAACATGGTCACAATTGAGCTTATGTTTATTTCAGATGCCAAACGTTTGATTGGCAGAAAGTTCACTGAACCCTCTGTTCAGTCTGATATGAAACACTGGCCATTTGATGTAATCAATGATGCTGGAAAACCCAAGATTAAGGTAGAATACAAGGGAGAGGAGAAAACATTTTTTCCTGAAGAAATCTCCTCAATGGTTTTGACCAAAATGAAGGAAACTGCAGAGGCTTACCTTGGAAAGGTAGGGAGTTGTTTTATGATCATAAAATTTAATGTAGAAGTGCTGTATAACTTCTGCAGGGTCACTGTTTTTTTTATGATTTTATTGAAACCTGAAATGCATGCATTTATTATCAAGTTCTTGACAAGTTAATTGGTGAGTAAGGTCACAAATAATTTGTTAATATTGAATGCTTGGTTTGTAGAATTGCCCAATAAAACTGTAAAAGTCCTCTTCATTGTACCATCATTTTAAAGTTTGCAATGGCAGAGGGTATAGAGTATATGAGCAGCTGTTTTTATTCATAAGACAGCAAGAGAAATTTAAGTGCACAGCCAAAAAGTTTGTATAAACTACTTGTAGTGGGAACTTACCAACAGTGTTCCATCATTGGAATGTTCAAGTATTGACAGGAAATTTGTGGATACGCTAGCAATTATAGCCAAGTTACTCAAGTAACAACTGTCCATTTTATTGTGAATGTGGCTTTTCAAAACTTTGTGAAACTACATTGAATTTGTTGATTATTTACGAAAGAAAGAGAATATCCGATGGGCCAAGCAAGAACGAGTTGGACCTTATGAAAGCCTTGTGAAAGTGAAGAGATGTAAAAGTGAGAAAAACTTTTAAAAATGTAGCACTGTGCTCTGATGGCTTTCATGTGTTCTAGCAAATTTACACTCTGAGATATCACATCCCTGGCCAGCTCCCACTACTTCCTATTCTGTCCCAAAGGAGAAGTAGCATCTCCCTAAAATTCAAACTTAGCTTGAACCCTGATCTTGATTTTAATCCCTTGCAATGCTTGCATTCTCCAGACTTAATTCAGTAAGTGATCAGTGCATATTGATAAGATGGTTTAACAAATGTTTGGCAAGGCTTTGTACCATAAGGACATTATTTTGACCCTATTTGAAATTTTTAATCAGCTTGGATAAATTTTGAAGAAATGGTTCATCAGTTGTCTGTTACTTTATTAAAGTGACTGAAGAAGTAAGTTGTATGCCACTAACCTTCCAAGACTAGTGAAATATAATTTCAATTTAAACGAAAAGACATACTGCATTAATTTTAGCAGGACATCTAAAACTGTCATGGTAAATATTTTTTATGGTTATCCTTTTGGTCTTTTGATAAATACATCCGAATTTCAAGCATTTATGCTTACCTGAGCCTCCAATTTTTTTCTTGCCCTAATAGTAGTAATTCTGCAGTGGTTGTATAATGTAAATTCATTTTACTCAATGTGGGTCTGATCTACCATTCATGGAGCTCTTCCTGGAGACCAGTTGTAATCAAGAATAGCAGCCTCGGGTACAAGTTAGTCTTGCATGTGTTCTATTCCCTTCAGTAATGTGCACCATTCATTTGTTAGAATGTATGCTGGCTGTATCCTTTTAACTTGTAAAGAAATTATTTTTTGCATTTTTTATTTTTCCAATTACAGACGGTTACAAATGCAGTGGTCACTGTCCCAGCATATTTTAACGATTCACAGAGACAGGCCACAAAAGATGCTGGAACAATTGCTGGTCTTAATGTACTCCGTATCATCAACGAGCCTACAGCTGCTGCCATTGCCTATGGTCTGGATAAGAAGGTGAGGATTAAAAATTTTGCTCTTAAATTACATGTTAGGGCTTTATCTCTTCCCTGACAGAATTTCATTTTTTTTTTTGCAGTTTAGTATTAAAATAATGTGGAAAGATATTAACACTTCACTAGTTTGCATTCAGGTTAATTGTTTTGTGGTTGGCAAGAGAAATCCTGGTTGAGGTCTTGCACCATCATTCAAAACTATTAAAGATTGCAGTCTGTGCAGTTCCACTGATGCTTCATATACCTGTCACAACTTGGTAAGCATAGCTTGAAATTGCTAGTAGCCTGTTATAAAGTATCCACAGGATTTTGATACATCATTAACAGATAAATCTCCTTTTAACAAAATATTTCTTTGACAGGTTGGAGGTGAGAAAAATGTCTTGATCTTCGATCTTGGAGGTGGTACTTTTGATGTGTCCATTCTGACCATTGAGGATGGAATTTTTGAAGTGAAATCTACATCTGGAGACACCCATTTGGGTGGAGAGGACTTTGACAACAGAATGGTCAATCACTTTGTCCAGGAATTTAAGAGGAAGCACAAGAAAGATATCAGTGACAACAAGAGGTCTGTTCGTAGATTGAGAACAGCATGTGAAAGAGCCAAGAGGACACTCTCATCGAGCACACAAGCCAGTGTAGAAATTGACTCACTCTATGAAGGCATTGATTTCTACACCAGCATCACCAGGGCAAGATTTGAAGAATTGAATGCTGACTTGTTCAGAGGAACGCTTGAACCAGTTGAGAAAGCACTGCGGGATGCCAAGATGGACAAGCCACAAATACATGATATTGTGTTGGTAGGAGGGTCCACTCGTATCCCAAAAGTCCAGAAACTTCTACAGGATTTCTTCAATGGAAAGGAGCTGAATAAGAGCATCAATCCAGATGAGGCTGTTGCCTATGGAGCAGGTATGATGCATCAATATAGTGCATCTGGTAATCTTTAAAAATCTTCAAAATGCTGTAGGTCCATGTTTTGCTAGGGTTAACCTTTTCGAAGATGGTTGTAATATCTGGGTAAAGTTACTTGAATATTTTAATCTTTATGTTCAGTTATTCATTTTCTGAGTGAAGTTGAGATGATTACACACTTGGGTGTTATGTTCTGTTATTACCATTATCACTGATTTTATCAGCCAATCAGATTCACATATGGAAAATGGAACAGATGAGCATGAATTTATGCTAGACAATTTGATACACTAAATTTTGGTAAGATGCATTGTCATTTGCCTATTAAACATGATCCATCTGTGGTGATGTCAGATCATTACATAAGATTGTGGGAGACAAGATTTCCATTGGTTTGATTAGGTGAGTATTTTTGCAGGCCTTCTTGAAAGGTCTAGCAGGGTTTGGCAGATCTAAAATGTGATGTCTTTCTGCAAAGCAGTTTACTCAAATTGTGTTGTTTTTAAATAACCTGTGGTAAAAAGCCAAACCAAACCAAAAGAAAAACTATGGAGTTGGTACAGTACTGGCTATGCGGTGCTGATTTAAAGGTTAATTCAATGTAAATTCTTCTGATCCGTTAGGTGTCTGCAACTAGAAAGACCATGTTGGAGGTTTGTTGCTTAATCATATAAAGTATATTGCTTTTAAACCAAATTGTTGTCTTTACACCAGGTTTTTGGAGCATGTTCAATGCTTCCTTGATGCTTGTGTGCATGCATCATGGGATACAGTTGTCAAGCACCAGAATTTGGGTGATTTCAGCTACACTGTTGGTTACATATTAAGGGATTTGAGAGGTTAAAGATGGCGATGATGAAACTTGCTTTCCAAACATTCGCAGTTTCCACCAGAGAGCCAGCGTTGGTTCTGAGATGGCAAGCAAGTACCTTCCTTGGATGTCTGAGCCACTTTGAACTTCAAGTTAAGACCTGTGATAAATATGATTGTGATTGATATCCATGGCTTATCTTTTATGTCTCAAATAAGTTATACTTGTACAGATATATAGAGCAAGCCCAGAGTGGGCATTTTTTTTAAATAGCACAACTCACTGGTCATTCATTCAAGGTATTGCCACAATATTTGCTATAGTTCATAGTGGTCCAAAGAAGACTTGCTAATTGCAGTTCTCGTTATTTGGATAGATTTTTGTCTGGTATGAAGTGTTTCCAGACTGCATCTTCATCTTGGAGATCATGATGCTAGACTAAATTCTCTCAATATTGAAATGACTTTTTGACAGTAATATAAACAATTCTTGTTCTGAAACTTGTATCCACAGTGCAAATTCAATGCTATTCAACTTGTCTTTATAAAAGTTTGTAAACACGTTGAACTGCCTGTTGGTTAACATTTCACATGTTACCACCAAAGTGCGAATGCACCATGTTAAGCACCATACATTTTATTCCTGGTTATATAATGTATACATCAAAGTATGTCTGAAATGTGGCCTGTCTTCAGCAAATTTTTGTTTGCTTGTAGTTTTATCAAAGTCTTTATTGTGGCATTTAATGTATAAAGAGGGTATTTGAGAGGAAAGATGGTAATGATGAATCTAATTTCCATACATTCGCAGTTTCCACCAGAGAGCCAGCTCTGGCTCAGAGATGGCAAGAAAGTACCTTCCTTGGATGTCTGAATCATCTTTGACTCTCCATTGAGTTGAGATTCGTTAGATTGAAAGTAATCTTCTGTGCTCAGTATGTTGCGGTCTGTTTATTGGGTATATGTAGAGATATGACTAGCATCTGTGAGCTTTGTTACCAGAGCCCAAGCAAATAGTTGTTCTATGTGGAAATGTTTCTCTAGTTGTGTGGACAGCTTTTGCTACTTGGTTAGATCCATGTTAATTGGTATAGTATCAAGTTGGTATCAAAGTTATGGATTGTGTAGACCTTTTGTCTTCGTCATTCATGTCTGCATCTGTTTGACATTAACTGAAACTGTCTTCAGATATTCTTATTCAACACAAATTCAAAGCCACTGAGTTTGTGAACTTTGACCAAGTGTACTAATGCCAATTGTAAATGTGTCAGTTCATGTTTAGCCCCCGCCCCCCTAATTGGAGTTGTTTTGTTTACCATCATTGGATTCCAAATTTTGATACCTAGCTTATTGCCTGCAAATTATTTCAGCTTGTTTTAGATCATGTATGTAATGAAGTTTTTGAGATGGTGTAATATGGTAATGATGAAATTTGCTTTCCATACATTCGCAGTTTCCACCAGAGAGCCAGCTCTGGCTCTGAGATGGCAAGCAAGTACCTTCCTTGGATGTCTGAATCATCTTTTAATCTATCAAGTTAATTAAATTTGTCACAAATTGGTTCAGATTAAAATCAGTGGCTCATCACCCAAGTATGTTTTTTTTTAAGTGGGTAGTTTTGTTTTTAGAACACTGCTAGTTCAAAATATCTCCACAATATTTACCATAAATGTTTAAGATGGGGCCTAAAGATGGCTTTTGTTTTTTGGAGTTCTTAGATAATTGAAAGATAAAAAAATATGTGACTGCCCTTTTCCTAATATTGCAGACTTGTTCAAGATCACCACAGTGTATTCAATTACTATTTAGATATCTTGTCATAACCATTTAGATGTCTTTTGTCATAACCATTTAGATGTGCCCTTTTTAAAGTAATTAAACCCATTTTCATTCTGAAACTTGTTTTTTTAAAGCACATATTTTGTGCTATTCACAACCGTTCCCATCAAACTTGCTGTTATGTATCATCAGGTCATGGAATTAAAGTGTGCAGTCTCATGCTTGACTATCACATGTAAAATATTTCTTTGGTCTTTTGGGGCAGGGGTTTTCAGACTGGTCTTGCAGACCCTTTGGGGTCCGTCACCTGTTGCCAATAGGTCTGCAAGAAGGTCCCAAAAAAGAATATAGTACATTTGCAGTTATCATAGGGGTCCGCCATCTGACCACGACATGCTACGGGGGTCAACAGCTTCAAAAAGTTTGGTAAACACTTGTAAGGTATATGAGAGATGAAAAGATGGTGATGATGAAACTTGCTTTCCATGCATTCGCAGTTTCCACCAGAGTCTGCTCTGGCTCAGAGATGGCAAGCAATTACCTTCCTTGGATGTCTGAATCTTCTTTGTAACTCTAGATTTTATCAAAATTATAGATATGGTTGTGATTGAAAGTAGTTGGCTATGCTCTAGATGTTAGTGTCTATCTGTTGTGCCCTTTTTTTCACACCCTTAGGTTTAAGATGCATGTATGGATATAGGTAGCTTTCTCTTAGTAACCGATTTTGTTTTGAGAGCATAACTTGTTCCAGGTACCTACACAATATATTTAATAAACTGAGGAGTGTTGGTTCATAGATTAATTGGCTACAGTTGTCTAGCTGACATCTTCAAAGAAATATGATAAAGTTGCCCAAGATGAACTTTCTGAAGCTACAAATTTCTCTCTGGGGTACATTGCCCAATAAAGCAAAATTTTCAGTAGGGGTTTCTTTTGTTTAGGTCACTTTATTGTGGGCATTATGTATGTAACAAATGTTGCTAAGGGGGTCAACAGCTTCAAAAAGTTTGGTAAACACTGTTGTAAGGTATATGAGAGATGAAAAGATGGTAATGATGAAACTTGCTTTCCATACATTCGCAGTTTCCACCAGAGAGCCAGCCCTGGCTCAGAGATGGCAAGCAAGTACCTTCCTTGGATGTCTGAATCATCTTTGACTCTTATCCATTGAGTTGTGTAATCTTGTTGTTTTTGTTGTTGATTGAACTTGTGATAAATATGATTATGGAAGAAAGTAGTTCGATTTGCTAAAGTTGTGGCAGTTTATCCTATGCACTTGTACTGTCCAGCTAAAATATTTTTGTTTGAAAGATTTCAGTAAATATAAAAGCAAACTTGTGTTTGCAAGGGCTCCAGTCTTTAACCTTCCATGTTAAGTGTCTAATAATAGATTAAATTATTTTATTTGTGGAAGATCAATTATTCCATTTTGAATGATTTTTATGTGGAGTTTTGATTTCTGGTTTTGTTTTGTTGGCGATTATTTAAACATTTTTGCTTGTATTACAGCTGTTCAGGCTGCAATTCTTCAGGGTGACAAATCGGAAGCTGTGCAGGACCTTCTACTGTTGGATGTTGCCCCATTGTCTCTAGGTATTGAGACTGCTGGTGGAGTAATGACAGCCCTGATTAAGAGAAACACCACCATCCCCACCAAACAGACACAGACCTTCACTACCTATTCTGACAACCAGCCAGGTGTGCTGATCCAGGTCTATGAGGGTGAAAGAGCCATGACCAAAGATAACAACCTCCTTGGTAAATTTGAACTTACAGGAATTCCACCAGCACCACGTGGTGTACCACAGATTGAGGTGACCTTTGACATAGATGCCAATGGTATTCTCAATGTGTCTGCAGTGGACAAGAGCACGGGCAAGGAAAACAAGATTACTATTACCAATGACAAAGGTATTTGAATATACATTTTTATTTTTATTTTTTAATTTTAGTTAAACTGCCAGTGGAAAGTCATTGCATTTTGCTAATATTGATGAAAGGATATCAGGAGTTTTTCACTACTACTTGAAACTTCATAACCAAGCTGTAACTCTACTGCTGATCGAAAATTATTGAGAATAATCACAGGTTGCTTGAGTGCTTGATATAATGTTCATGCCAACCATTACGCTTTTGACATAATTGATACCCTTTTTTTCACTAAAGTAAGCCTGGGGCATAAATGTATTCAGATTACCCATTTTCGGTAGATCCCCCTACCAAAAAAATGTTTTCTCATTTTTATTAACATCTCACTAATTGCACAGAATGTGTTCTAGAAGACTGCTTCTGTGTAACTATGACATAAAAATACACTTGAATGTCAAGTAGGGGTGACCTTAATAGTAGCTGCCTTATTTCCAAGAAGACCTGTTTCTGTTTATAGCAGTAGTCTTTGGACAGAACAGACTGGTTTCCTAATTTTTAACTTTGCTCATGTATTCATTGTAAAAAAAGTGAGGTACAGATCCATTCTGTAGGAATTTTGCTGTAAAATTTTTCTATTCTAGTGATGCTTATGTTACACCAAAAATGTTACATGATTTCACAGATGGATTAGAAAGAATGAATACATGAATGACACAATACAGTGCTATTCTAGGGTAGCTTCACACCCATTGCAGGCTTTGTGGAAAGGATTTTAATATTGGTCATAGTGTAAAACAGACACCTTGAATTAGATCATTTTACTAACTCCAATACTAAGTTAAAACTTTCTTATAGCATAACTAAATTTTGGAAATGAATTTTATAAATGCAGGGGCGTTTTTTTTTTTTTACCGCGCTCTAAATAGGACACTGACTACAACTGGTGGTAAAATACAACTTTGGTTCTTTATTTCAACTGATGCTTCCTGATGCCAAAATATACAAATTGTACATATGCACATTGAATGTTATGTTATATGTGTATTATGCTTTTTGTATCCTGTGTTTGCTTATGCATTTGCCAGGTCTGGCATTTGTTTTTTAAAATTAAAAAAAAAATTAATTTGCCATTTCCTTTGCTTCCAAGAGTCAGCAAATTTAAAGGTCTAAACTTCATTACTGCAAATGATTAATGATGTTTCACTTTTCAAAATAGATGTTGATAATCAGTTTGCTCAATTGTTGCCATTTAATGTTTTAGGTCGTCTCAGCAAGGATGAAATTGAACGCATGGTAAATGAAGCCGAGAAGTACAAAGGTGAAGATTCAAAACAGAGAGACCGTGTTGCTGCCAAGAACTCACTTGAAAGCTATGCATTCCATATGAAATCCACTGTTGAAGACCAGAACCTTAAAGACAAGATCAGCGAGTCTGATAGAAAGATCATCACTGACAAGTGCAACGATATCATCTCCTGGCTTGATGCCAACCAATTGGCAGATAAGGAAGAGTTTGAGCACAAGCAGAAGGAGATTGAAGGTGTTTGTAATCCTATAATTACGAAGTTGTACCAGCAGGCTGGTGGAGCAGGTGGTATGCCTGGAGGTATGCCAGGTGGATTCCCAGGTGGTGCCCCTGGTGGAGGTGGTGCAGGTGGCCATGGCCATTCTGGTGGTAGCAGTGGGGGCCCAACAATTGAGGAAGTTGATTAACAAAATAATTTATCTTAAATCTAGCTGTATTAGGGAAAATAAAACAAGTGCACCAGTTGAAGACAAGTTTATTTTAGAGGAATTCTTTAACATTGGTTTTTTTTTTATTACATGCTGCATAGCTTTTTTCCCCAAAATTGTGAGATCTTCAAATGTGCATCAGTTCATGTACTTTTGTAAGTATGTTGTTAAATAAAGCACATGTTTGTTTGAATGCGAGCGAATATAATTTAAGTTTAAATGTTAAGATTTGAAATTACAATTTTGTTAAAATTGACACTTTTTTAAAAAAAAACATTCACTTGCAGTAATGGATATGAACAGATTTGGTTAATTTAAATACTTTGATAACTACATTACAGTAATAGTCATATTTAAGGATCCTTTTCACACCTTTTCAATCTTTTTTACTTAAGACCCCCGCCCCCAACATGCTGCATTACATTTCTTTGGCATTACTTGGAAAAGTGTTGAAGAAAATTGGCCTTATTCACAATGTCTCATTTGCACAGATTCATTATCAAAATGGCTGCTGGTTGATTCATCAAAATTAGTTTAAATAATGCCAACCCTATGTTGAGGTCTACCCACAAAGGTTCCAATTCTTTAGTAATTCATAGTCACACGTTTCATTTTTGGACCAGAGGAACTACCCACATAAATAGGAAACTCCAATACCTTCATTCAGCTGAATTTTTAAATATCTTTTGTGAGCCCAGTTTTTTGTGACTTCTTGTTTGTCATTGCTAGACACCATCAGAGATTTATTAATGTTGATGTGGCATTGTAACCAATGGAATGGATTGAAGGAAAGTTTGTTTCATTTGTATTACTGTAATTGCATATTAATAATACTGTACACTCCCATAATGAAGCATAAATGGGGTCACAAATACCAACCACATCATGTTCCAAACCTTTTCATAAACACAAGCAAGATGAGATAGTTTAAGAAAAAAGTTAGTTTATTAAAATGATTAGTGTGCAAAAAAAGCACATCACTTTGAGTGTGGATACAAATGGGTCAGATCTTGTGAAAATAAAGATTACAAAAACTTGTTTCTTAAATCTAGACTTTGAATCTGGAGCTGATGATTCAAAACTTCCATTTTCTTGAATGATTTTGTTTTATGAATAAAAGGCTCTGAAAACTTATTTTTTATTTTTTATTTACAATTTGTATATGGAATAAAACATGTTGCCTCCGATCTTGTTGTTTAGTGTAAATCAAAAAGAAATGTTGGTTTGAATAAGAGCAAATATAATTTAAGTTTTAATTTCACAGGGTCAGTGATGAAATTGTGCCTCAGAGGTAAGAAAGAACATAGTTTTTAGGTCACTTTTTGCATATACCAGACTTTATGGGTAGTTTGCATCTTTATTAGGGTATTAAAAGTATAGCACACTGCTGGAAAAGTTTCCACACAATTTTTTCCAGTTTTTCACCAGTTGTAGTCCGTATACTTTGGGGATGGCATTCACATGGGGAAAAACAAGTAGGTCAAATAAAATTGATATGACAATTTGAAACAGCATAGTAGATTCATTCAACTTTGCAGTGTAGTTTCATAACTGCTGGCTGTCACAAACCTACTAGAGAATGTGTACATGATCTAATAACAGATATATTGCACTGAGAACCTCTGGTTTTATCTGCTTGTTAAGCAGCTGACTGGTATGTGCCTTGCTAGTAGAGGAGTATCAAGAAAAGTTCATCAGTTTTGGGAAAATAAAACCCCAAGTGATTGGGTAACTTTGAAAGGAAAAAAAGTAAAATAGCTTTACACACTACTACTTGCATTCTTCCCAAGATAAAAAGTTTTGGTGCTCATAGATTGGGATTACCATACATGAAAGAAATGGCTTCTGTACACAGACACCCTGGTCTAAGACTTGTTGCATGTGTGGCATCTATTTGTTGCAGAACAAAGCTTGTAAATCAGTGGCACAGGAGGATTTTTGTCTTTGGTCTTTCAGGTATAGCTACAGACAAGTGTTTGAAAAGTACAGCTTACCAAATCACACTGGGTTGCATTATTGAGTGATTTTACAATTGATTTCACAATTGTACAAAGATGATTAAGTTGTAGGGCAAAACATCCTTTTCACTTTGGAAAGGCAAAGAAATTGAATGCAGAATGCAATCTTGCTGCAGAAAATGCCACTGAAAAAAAAGATTACATTTATTGGATTGATCATTGGTTTGCATACATGCCCACCATTATGCTTTTGGCATAATCTTCGCCCTTTTCACTTAACAAGTTGGTGGAACTGTATAGTTTTCAGCTGATAATGCATCAGTGATGTAGAAAAATTAAAGCTATGTTAAAAATCATCACATTACATCAAATTGAATCATAATGAAATGCAAAAAATGTAACATTCATTTGTAGATCAAGATCAAATTATCATCAATGAATTTAACCTTCAAAATGAAATAAAAGATGAGATATATGTTGTAAATGCAGCACTAAAATTAAGAGTTTGGAATAAAACTTGAAGATAGTGACTTTAAGAAACAAAGTAAGAAAATATGTATAGTAAATTGAAGTAGAAAAAGCTAATATTGTCAGATTTAAATTATTATACAGAAATATTTATAGATTAAACATGGAATAATGGAGTGATTTCAATAAATCACCTTGCAAAGAAACTAAACCTCATTCAGAGAAACAAATGTTGCAATAGTCTCTACTTTATATATGGTAGTATCACCAACTTCTGTTTATAAAGCAGTTTGTGAAAGGATTAGAAACAAGTGGTGGAAGGTAGTGCTCATCTGGAGAACAGATTTGTTCATTGACAAAGGGTGCACAAATATTGCAGTTTCTTTGATACCATTCTGAATTTGTTCACTTTTTTCATTTCCTTGATTATAATACCACACAATCTGCATGTGGTTTTAATTTTATTTTGTTAGTTTTCACTACAAGTTTTACTCTGTTCCAACTATATTATATTACAACTGTTGATTTGTACTTCATGTGCAATCCACATAAATGCACAACTAGACATTTTTGTCTGATTTGCAGATTAATTCCCAGGGTAATTCCCTCCATGTGCTAAATAGGAATTATATTTTTTTGAATATTACAATTGTAAATATTTTTCCCCATTAATTGTTAAAGAACTTATTTAAAAAAATCTTTAACTGACCAATGTAGCCATGATTTTTTTACCTGCTAAAATTAGACAATTTTTATCCCATGGTGACCATCTATGCTATGTATGATAAACATTTATGGCAGCAGCACATATTACTGCCAGACCCTGACACTCACTACTGATAACAAGACTAAAGGGTGATATCTTAAAACAGCTGTGGGCAAAATCCAATTGATCAATAAATGAACAAGGTGAAACTTTCCCATCCTTCATGAATGAAAGAAATAAGAAATAAAATCCGAAAAACCTTGGAAACTTGAATCAAAGCTAGACAGATGGCTGATATGTCTCTAGTTTTGCTACATTTGTAAGAAGCACAACAAATCACTTATATGATTATGTAACTTGTCTTGGAAATATTTAAAATATGCCACCAGCTAATGTAAACATTTTTTATCAATTCAGAAAATATATTGAGACTTATCCTGACAGTGAAATATTCAACCCTTTTCTAATTGAAGTTCTTTGTTGAAATTTATTTTATATTTACATTTTAATCTTTAAATTTAAATTGTACCTTTATATCAACACTGTACTAAGACTATTCCTGATGTAATGTTAAACCAAATACACCTGCATACCTACACATGTGCATGCATACTTGTATGCATTCATGCATAAGGACAAAATACAATGCAGTAACAATCTGTATATGAAAATTGAGGTATTATAATGAATTTTCATACAGACCAGAAGCTGATACTAGTTTTGTGTTTAAAGATATTAATATAAAGATATTAAGTCATGATTTCATTTAGAGCTGGGTACCATGATAAAGTATGTACTGCAATATTTCTGAATGTATGCGATGTACAATGGTAGATGTACAATGGTACGCAATCATATTAAGGACCAACAATTCAATGTTGCCAGGCAGGGCGCTGACATTTTATATTTGTTTTATTTTCATCTGTCAATAGCTAGATAAAATATCTTGATTCAGTTTATAGTAAAATAACACCATATTATGCACATACTTGAAGAAAAAAATTAACTAGAGAAGAAAATATTTTTTAGTTAAAAATAAAATACCCCCACTTTACTAAACTATGTTTAGTAGTTGAATTTGTTGTATGTCAACTGTTGTAAAATTGTAATCTAAAGCATGTAGCTAAAGTAGGATTCATCTTGCAATACAGCTGTTACTGTGAAAGACAATGTGCTGACATTAGACTGACTATTGATACAAGTTTACCATTATTTTGTGACGGATACAACCATTATGTAAAGGAAAATGGATAATTATAAAAACGTGCTGTTACTGGTCTTATTATTACAGTTGAAACAGAATTCCTAGGAAATTTATGTAGATTCCTTATTCAGGGTTCCTGCACACTTAACAAAAACAAATTCCATGACTTTTCCAAAGCTTTTCCAGGGCCATTTCATAAAACTCAAGGACCGCGCTATCTTGCATTGTCAAGTAAATGAACATAAAGAATGACATCTTTCAGTCTAAAATAACAAAGTTGACAAATATTTTTAATATGTACATTTTAAATTTTCCTGGGCTAGCACACTTTGACTTTATGTAGTAATTTTTGTCATAATCCAATGTTCCATGTAATTTGTATTCAAAAGAAAAAAGGAAGCAATCCTATATAGTCTTTGTATGTGTTCCTATTTACAATATTAACAAAACATTATTTTCCAGTTGCTTTTTTTTTATTTAGTGAACTACACCGGAAATCATGTGATACTTCTATTAGGGGAATTTACTCTTATTATATGAATTGAAACCATTTATCTATAGTAATTTTATCATTTTATTTAATCGGTAATCAGTGCTCTATGAAATTTGAAGTAATCAATTTCTTTAACTCCACTGTCACAAATTCTATGATTTTTCCAAAACTTTGCAAGGTTTTGACAAATTCCATAACTTTTCAAGGCCCTTGAAATTTATTTTTTAAATTCCAAAACTTTTCCAGGATTCCATGACCTGCAAGAACCCTGCTTATTGAGGAACTACTGACATACCAGTACTGTGAAAAAAGTATAATGAATATTACTGGGAAAAAAACCATAGTGCATATATAGTTCACTTATCAATCCACTGTATATGCCTTAGATGACCAGCTGTGTACAATTCATGTATCTAAGTACTATAATCATTCACAAGTACAACACAGTTAATCCATGGTGGGTGGCATATCACAATGTGACAAATGACCTATGTTGGATAGATGCATACAATTACCTAAATTGATAATTCTGGCATGAACAAGACTAGAGTCCAGAGAAGCATGCAATATGGTCAAAGTATTGACAAGAGTGTAGTCGTCATCAAGATGTACTACATTCATTTTTCTGATATTTGGGTATACAAGTCTGTGTCCTGGTGCAAAATAAAACCTATTTGGTTATTAGTTGAATATAAATGAGTACCATGTGAGATGTAGGTTTTAGTAGTTTCCTTTGTTGTAACAGTGGTTCTAATAAAGATGCCTAGTTATGTATTATGAGAATTTCCAAAAGTAGTCTGTCCATGTTACAACATCTTATCCAGTACTTCTTCATTTGCTGTAAAATGATTACCGTCTTAATCTGATATTTATTGTCTCTAGAAATTCAACGATGGCAGATATATCAATTTATTGGGATCTATTTATTTTTGATTTCACATACAAGCTGACAGTTAAAAAAAAGTTGACTCACAATTAAAACAATTTTGTTTAATAATACAATTACTATGATGAAGATATATTATTTTTTTTTGTTTTTTTTATTATCCCCAATGTCACCTAATTAAACACATAACATATTATTTATACGTTTTTTTTTTATCCTGCGACTTTTCCAGTTGTTTAACATTGTTCTAATAAAGATGCATACAGTTATATATTTTGAGGAACAAATCTAGAAACCAAAAGTTAAAATGCAGCACTGAACCAAAGCCTGCAATGTAGGCTAAAGTGAGCCATTGTGGTAAGGTTGTGGAACCAAGAGATCTATACAATAATCATTTGTAATAATTCTAGCATAAACAGTTTGAGAAATAATCTTCCAGCAGTAAATTTAAGTCAAGTTAGTGATGCACTGAATACAGGTCACAGTGACCTGTAGTTGTGATGATGCATTCTGTCATCAAGTTTCATGATTCCAGGCAAAGCATATAACAGTGTGTGTACAGTTGGTTAAAACCTAAGCTAAATTTAAATAAATGTACTTAAAGAATGTTGAACTTACCATATATCCTCGAGTTTAAGCATGTGCATCTATAGGCCGACCTCCTCCTCCGAAGAATAGATATAAACACTAAAAAGTGCATGACCCATGATAAGCCAGCCCACATCTCTTGAAACATCACAAGATGCATGCGGTAAGTTCTAAATGCATTTATTTTGGCAAACTTATATTAACAACAAGTACACGTATACTTATCTCGGGCTTGGTGTGTATGATTATTAAGAACAATTGGTATAAACTTAGTTTATAAAGTAATTTATTTAATTTTGTTTTCTTATTGTTTCTGCCTAATTTAGATTTGTGCATAATTTGATCGAACAGTGACAAGAATTGAACAATCGCAAGTTGTAACATTACCTCTCCCGTCTGACTCGGTCATTGTTTATTTATGAAACTATTGGACATTTTATATTTGTGTACCAGTAATTACGTTTTTATCTTGCCTTGAAATCGTAAATACCAAACTCGTTAAAAATTGATCCCAATATAACCACACAATGAACAACAATTCGGATTGATTCAACACTCGCAATTAGGTTTTTGAACATATTTACGTAATGGCACCAATGCATGTACATTGTAGGTTTGAATGCGAAGTACATTCTGCTGAATCAAGTACATTCCTTGGAGTTGAATCATGGGCACCACTTCACTAAACTTTAATAATATATCCAAAATACAACAAAAAATTATGCTAACTATGTAAAAGCCGAATTGAAGTTTGATATAAGCGACCTCACACTGTACCTGTCAACTCTCACAGAGAAAAAAAAACTTTTGAGATCACACCATGCCTTCCTCCCAATTTCACATCCCGATTTTTGCAGAGACCTCCCGATTATTACACTATGTCTTCAATTTTCATTTCTTCTAAAAAAGAAAGTCCTACATAAACAGATGCATGCAATTCATGTTCATTTGTATCACCTGTGAATATTGTCAAGAGAAAAAATTACTAGAAAGAATTTGCTTCTTCACTAAATTGGATGTCTAGTTTAAACATTATTCATTAAAAATTTCTGATTTTTTTCATGTACAACAATACAAAAATCAGAAAATAAAACTACAACAAAAAATAAACCACAACAATAAAATTATCTGCAATTATTTTCAATAATGCTGTAGCTCCACATGCTGTAACTCCTTTCCCACCAAAGATACTTAACACACTGCTTATAATTCTACATCAGTCTAGTAAATAGATGCTGACATTTATTTCATCTGTTTGAGATCTGCAAATAAAATACACTAAAAATGTTTCATTTTTTTTATGGCATTTTGTAGTTTGTCATGTAAATCAGCCCCTATAATGGTAATCAGATTTGGCGTCTTTCTGTTTGCTTAGCTTTTTTTATTTTTATCATTACAATTTATCTTATTATTACTCTAAACAGTTGGGTAAATGCAAACTGTCCACATGATTTTTTTGTTTAGTCATTACAAGTCAATTTAGTGTGCAACAATAATTGATGCATGTAATGGTTAGATTTTGCATACTTACCATTAGCTAAAGTTAGCCAACATAAACAACTGTCATTTACTCTATAGTGAGTGCCCATTTATTTCTTTTACTAACTGGCACATGTACTACTAGATCATAGGCACTGAGTGTCATGTCGGTGATGAAAAATACCATTAATAGATGTGTGTTTACAAAAGACAAGCATTCCCTAGAATTATTTCTTTTAGATTCATCCCAAGGGGCATTTAGTATGGAATGTAATTAATTATTCATATAACGAGCAGCTGGCACATGTGGATTAATGTGGCTTCTTACTAATAGAAACACCTATCACTTGACTATGAAAATATATGGAAATTATTAGGGCTCTTTGGAAATGGTACACAGAGTAACACTTGAGCTTTCAAATAGTTGTTGGATACAAATATTAAAAATGTTCCATTATAATTTTTTAACATGATCGTTTCCTAATAATATCCTTTTTGTTACCCAATTGGGCATTCAGACTGAGAAAAATGGTTGTCCAGAATTAATTTTGGGTTGATTTTTCTACATATGCACCTTAATCACTCTTCAAAACTTGGTTACCAAAGATCTGATTTTAGCCTTGACATTGACATACTTGTAAAAAGATGATGTTCAAGAGAGTAATAACAAGATGCATCCAATGGCATTTTTTGATAAACCATCACTAAACAGAAAACTTAAATCTACAAATTCAGTTTAATTTATTAATATAAATAATAAACAATAAGGGCAACACAAGAAAACTTTGTGTGACAAGATCATGATTAACTGCTTGTACAAAAATATTCACATCACATGCTTATGTACTTTTCTTCAGTCATTCCTCACCAAAGTATTTATCCATATCAGTCTCTGAAGACAAAATTCATCACACTTTTGCATTTATGTTGAGAAGTCTTTACATTTGAAATGCTGTACTGTGCTGATGTTAAAAGTGAAATTTCACAAGTAGATACACCAAAGACACATCTAGGAAACCCGCATTTGTTTCTTAGATTCTTCTGCTGGGACTTCAAAATCTAAGAACTTCTCCTGTTTTACTGCAAAAATGGTGTAGAAATCTGAGTTCTGTTAAGGAAAAAAAAATCAGATAAAAATACATACATTGCAACATGCACCTGTATACCACTTTTTTCACACAAGCTGTTGAAGTGTATTCAAAAAGGTAAAACTAATTTATAAGTAACTTTGATACAGTATATTCTTTGATTTTACAATATTTCTTTTATTCCATTCAAAATGGAGTGACTGCAACTGTTGTCACACAGAACAAGTTACTGAATTTATATATGGTACTCATCCAGGCCTGCCAACCCTATCAAGACAGTCTCAGTAAGGCAGTTGATTTTTTTTTCTCATAAGTCTGACCAGTTTTTACTAAGGTGTAACACATTACTGCTATTGTTTTGTTATGTACTGCTATTGTAAAGTTGGAAAACATGTATTTAACAAAGTTCAGGATTTAAAACTGATCCTGGGATGGTAAATATTATATTCAACTGGAAAGTTTGTAAAGTATGTGAAGACCTTATTTACCTCTAACAAAATTTCTCAAACCCGAGTTCCCAAATCTATGCAACTCAATGGCTTGCTGATATCTCAAAACTTGATATAATCTAAAAAAAAAATATTTTCCAAGATTTCACACGACAGTTATCACAACTCTCATGAGACAATCTCAAATCGCCAGGTAATGTCCAATAAACATAACTGTGTCCCTTCCTGCTTTGATTCACAAAGATCTGAATATCCATTTTTTCCCAGTCTTTACTGCTTATTATCACTTTTTAAGAAGCTTATTTTCCGTTTCATCTTCAACATCTATTGATTGCTGGATGCTATTTTTTTAAAACCTTTGATATGGATAGGGTCACAATTATTACAGCTGGTTTAGTACCCATGAATGTAGTCCCAGTTTATTTGCAGAACTTTTTTTCCTCTCGTTACAATGGTACCACAAGAGTTAGATTTTGACACTCTTAGTATTGATTTAAAGGTAATTGTTTATTCTTTTAGCATTTGAGAATTATAGTGTGGTTGTCTGTATATTTTGGTATTAGTACACAGTGAGTAATGAGGCACTGATGATGATCTGGTGGTGAATAATATATGCTTAGTGCTTTGTTTCTAGTCGAGACTCTCAAAAAACAATGCCAGATAACTTGTGATAAGAACTTCATAGTGAGTTCATCTTTGAAGGTGCTTTAGAATAAGATGATTTATTATCATTTGGACACAACGGAAATTCAGTACTCTGCAATTGTCACCTGTCAGATTAGGCTTAGTGGGTGGAAAGCCAACATTATAACACATCAGTGATACTACCCCAGACAGTTTTCTAAGAGACCACCGGAATCCAATCAGAACTATGATAGTCAGGGAAGTTGGAGATACCAGACTGCGCTTTGAGTGTCAAAGTTGCATGCTCATTAAAAGGGAGTTCTAGAAACTTCAGACAAGATGGGAACAAAGGCTTCTGAGGTAAAATATCTTTGCCCGAATTTGTCTCACCTCTTAACTAGATGTCACAAGATTTATATGTTATTATGTGCATTTAATTTAGTAGAAATTTAATCTTCCATGTATAGCTGATTTATCAACATATCATAATGTACTATATTTAGCAAAGTAATATTTAAGATTAATGTATGTAGTTCTTAGGATAAAATCAAAGTGGATGGTGTAATCTGCTACGATGTTGCATCATGGTGCAGAGCTGAATTTAATAGGGAGTAGTGTTAGTACTTGTTTGCATTTGAATTGAGAGTTGTGGATTGTGTTGAGTTAGACATTGCTGGCCTTGTGCATGTATAATTAGGCACTTATATTTGTATGCATCTTTTATAATCTGTACAGCAGGAAGTGCATAGGAATATTGTTGACGTTGACAGTTACAATACAGAAAATTAGTGATACATATGTATTAATCTGAAGTCATGTTGTTATAGTTTTATTATAGAACAAATAAGTGTGGAATATTTAGGTGTGAGTGTATGAGTTGACCTAATAATCAAATTGCCATTATGCTAATGAAAGATCTGTAAGAGTGAATTTTCCTGTGTTTAAACATGAAAAAACAATTGTATGTCCCTTCTAATCCACAGGGAGCTTTCTGGGTGGGATTGGATGCCAACCGAAGATTAGAGAGAAGACATAGAGAGCACATAGAGATAAACTGTTGTGCAATGGAGGGCTGGAGACAGAAACGAGGGTCCTGGAAGTACCAATAAGGATAGAAATTATTAATTTTATATTTTAACACCTAGACCACTGGCTTTGCTGACTGGGAGCTCAAATCTATTTAACCTTCAATTGCCTATCCTTTTCCTAGTTTAGTAATCATTCCGTAGAGGGGCATGTGTATCTCAGAGTATCATATGTTGTTTGATGCGTATAGGTTGTACACCGATGGTGGCTCACATGTCCTTACAAGGTTAAACTTGGCACTTCATTCCATGGTAGTCAATATGGACCAAAACTGAAAAAATGTTGCTTTTTAGAAAATCATATTTAAATAGGATAACAATACCAGTTAAACTTTTTTGAAATCAGTAATATAGTAATAATAAAATTTTTTTTTTAAAAAATATAATTATATTTCTTTGCACACAATGCATTTAAAACTCGTATAAACTGAAATATTTGTTTTTAATTTGTAATGTTCTTATTCATGAATATCAACTTTAGTGTTCGATTTAATCATTGGATCCTTTTTTTGGTGGAAATATTCTACAAGCCAGGACATTCCCTCCCATAGGAAAATTGCAATTTATGTTCATTATTGTACGTATGTGCTACCTTACCTAAATTATGCAAATATCGAGATAATATATAGTTGTTCCCACATGCTATTTTAATTTGGGTCAACCGCCATATGTCGTTTTATTTACATTTACGCACTTCGATTTTTATAGGAATAGAAAGATGGAATGTCAAAAATTTTACAAATTACAAGCATGCAGCAATAGCAAAATAGTTTTCATATATACCAATAGAAACATTAGGTACCGCGATAAAACAGCGTTCCTGGGTATCCGAAATTAGGAGCATGAATTTGGTCATAAATTCACGCCCAATTATAAAATTCCTTGAAATGTGCAAACCGTAAAAACCAACAACATCGAAATGAAAAATTCTTAACTAACTTTACAAATGACATATTTTGGGCTTAATTAAGACATCGAGTAAACATTTATTTTTTTTTTTTCAAGATCAGAAACATGATACAGTGAAGGATACAAATTCCAAGGACAGTTGCTCCGAGGAAAAACCCCATCTTTCTCGCTGTGCCTCTGGATGAAGAAATATGCGCTGCTCTTAATGTATTCATTCGCTCCATTTTCTTCACAAAATACTTGTCAGTTTCATTCAAGTTCTGATATTCTTTAGTCATGTCCACTTTCGGCATTCGGTCCGCCATCGCTGCTGTTCTTGTTTTGTTATTTTAGATGAAAGTAATGCCTCCACAATTTTCGGAGCACCAGCTGAATACATTTACAGACATGTATAAAACTATTGAACTAGATCTAATTACACATGTTTGCATTATATTTTTAGTGTCTTATTGCATTATATTTTCAGTGTCTTATCATCAGCTGTTTATATTTCATGAGACATTTCGTTTTGGCACCTAACTCATTTACTGATCATTCATTAATGTTAAATCCCTTCGTTCTGATCTTTTTTTTTAAAAAAATTCTTTTCACTCTGTTGTGTATAATTAATTTAATTGTTTGTCCGTTAGTTTTAAATTTAAAAAAAAAAATCCATCACATGTTTTTTTAATGTAGCATGGTTGTGCTGGACTTAACCTTGTCCAAAATTGAGTTTGACCAAAATTCTGCTTGACCTGATTATCTTATAAATTTAAAAAAATATTTCATTACATTGTTCCAAATTTCTTCCCTTCACTATGCTTTTATTTATTTGTCCACTACACATTCTATGTTAATTTATTTAGTATATATTTTTCATCCACCTCATTCATTCATACATCTATCTATATAGTAATTTATTTATATCTGATATACATTCTATAAGTCAGTCATGTGCTTTTTAAACTCATAATTGCTTGTGGACTTATCAAGTAAATGAAATCGAACATGAAATATTATAAATTCATTAAGGGTGCCCCCACACCAAAGACGCCCAAAACTTAGAAATATTAGAAATACAGGAGAATTTTATGGTTGTATAAAATACACAGAGATTGTTATTGTTACAAATCTCTACACGTTCAAAGTAACAAAGAAACGAGCGAAGTCAACAAGCTTTGTAAATTTAACAAAAATAATTTATTTCCTCAGAAAACAATGTAAAAATAGAAAATAGGACTTACTTTTTGTGAATATAATCCAAAAATTAATCCCAGAATTGAAAAATATAGGTCCTATCACTAAAATGTCTTAAATAAATCCAAGATGGAATCCCGACAAAGTTAAAAGATGGCCTACAATGACGTCAGATGAATGCAGTATTGATGTGTAAAAAGTTCCACGTTGAATTTTATGTGTCAGGAAAGGATTGTCAAAAGTTCCACGATGAATTTTATGAATCACGAAAGAATATTCCGGCTATAGAACTCTGAATAGTTTCCAATTAATGTCTTTGTCCAAGAATTTAATGAAGAGCAGCACTTGTAAACGCTTCCCAGAGAATTAATTCTTAAATCCAAAAATAGAAAAACTCAAAACCAAACTCATCTAGCATCAACAAAATTACCTCTGAACTGTAAAGGTATTATTTTATGACTAAACTAGAAAACTGATATTGAGTATTAAACCTCATTAAAACGTCATTTCGTCACTTGTGATGAATCACATGATCACTAACTACGAGAAATTTTGACATGTACGCCAGAATAGTCTTATCTAAGAACTAATAATAACAAAAAACACCCCCAATCGCCCCAAACAAAACGTCGATATCACATGCTGATCACGCCAGTGAGGTATGACCTTGATACTGACTAGTCATTTTAATTCAGTGTTTATCAAGTGTCTAAACTAAGGGCAGATAAAATAATGCTTGAATTTACTTGCAAAAATATCAAATCGCGTGAAAATAATCATTATAATAAAATGCAAGGAAACAAAAAAATAAATAAAAATAATTGTAAAACTAAAACACAAGCGATTTAGTTACATCTACGTAACAGTTATAAGGTCCAAGACTAAAGTGAGATTTCGAAGATAGTCTTGCTGCTGTATATTTTCTGTTTGTAGTATTCTCGTATATATATATATATATATATATATATATATATATATATCTATATATATATATATATATATATATATATATATATATATATATATATATATATATATATATATATATATATATATTCTTGCCTCTAATGAGATCTCTTTTGGAATTCCTTTTAAATATACGTCAACAAATTTAAAGGATTTTTCTCTTTTGATGCTTTTGGGTCTATAACTTGACATGCTTTTTCTTGCTTTGCTCTTCTTGACCAACATTTGCTTTTCTCCCTTCAAGTGCAGTAGGTATATTTCTTCCCGGAATGGTTCCAAGACTGAACATCTTTCACGTTTGTCCATTTTAACCATAAGTGAATTTAGTTTTATCTCCGCAGGTTGGTCTTTCTTGTATCTTCAGGGCTGTAGGGTCACTCCCCTGTAAATCGTTCTCCCAGGTTCGGATTTGATAAGGTAGCATTTCTCAGTATCTGTGGCAGGCGTTTTTGAATAATGCTGTGGAACTCGTTTTTTTTGTAGTAAAAATATTTAATAATATATCAAATATTATATATGAGATAGTTATCACTATTTATGACTCGTACTGCATTCGAGTATGATTTTTAATTATAACTCTTAGTCATACATCCTAAACTTAAAAACTAATGTGCTTTTCACGTGCCATCTTGAGAAGTTTACCGAGAAATACACGCGGCAAAAATCAACGTTAAAGAAGGTATACATTTTTGGACGAGGTCAGCCTAAAGATGTTATCCATTACAATTCAGATTGAATGTTGCGTGCTGTGATGTTACAATAAAAGCAGCGTGTGTTAAAAAAATGAATAATATCCTGTTATTTTTTTTTATGGGAGACCGGACGTCCTCTTGACTGGCCACATTTTAAACGTCCATGGCGATTAAAAGCTGCGATCCCGAAGTTGTTTTTGATTACAAAAATATAATATGCTTTTTTTTTTAAAAAAAATAATTTTGTTATTCGTGTTCCACATGTTGAACATGAAAACACCTTTCATAATTCTTTTATAATTCCAAATTGGGTCAAAACATAAAATCTTTATCAATTTGGCTTTGCGATTCAAAGAAATGCAATGATATAAAAACAATATAATGGCAAACAGAATTATATGAACGTTGTAATAATAACCTAATCAAAACTGAGAAGAATTACAATTAATGATGAAAACAT
Source organism: Potamilus streckersoni (assembly GCA_016746295.1). Taxonomy (NCBI): domain Eukaryota; kingdom Metazoa; phylum Mollusca; class Bivalvia; order Unionida; family Unionidae; genus Potamilus; species Potamilus streckersoni. The sequence continues at coordinate 642,184 of JAEAOA010002366.1, forward strand.
TAACTAACAATATATTTACATATATAAAAAGGCAGAATAGATAGTGTAGGAAAAATGTATAAATATAACAAAGTAGTGCTAATTCAAATAATAGTTAGAAGAACGATGCTAAATTTATACAAAATAAATAAATAAAAGAACTGAAACTAAATTTAGCCAGAAAGTAGAACTGGTAAATTTTGAAAATATATGTTAAATCAAATAGAATATACAGAAAGTAAGAATCAATAAAAAAGGAACCATATAAAATGTAATAGTATGTGAAAACATAACTAACAGTAAGTAAATCAACAAAGAAATCAACGAATATTATACAGATCTTTTGTACTTATCACCGTACAAGAAACTATTAATGAAAATTGTGACAGAATTGAGTTTAAACAAATAACAGAGCTATCTAAGAAATCTTCTGACATTCTTATAAGAAATAAGAACTCAAAGAAGGTACGTAAACGTAAATTTCATCGATTTAGTGGTCTTACACGTGATTTATATTACACAAAATAAAGAATCAACAAATGCCAATTTAAGAAATATCATGTAATACTATTTTCTTATAGGGAGAAATACCATCTTTGATGAAAGAAGGCAGAGTAACTACAACATAAATGCAAGGAGATATAATGCAATTTGAGAATTGGAGACCTATATCTTAGCTAAATGCAGATAATGAAATTATAAGGAAACAATTGGCTAACAGAATCAAAGACTGTGCGGATGAAATAATAAGTATCAGTTAAAACTGAGGGGAGACATGTAGACTGAAAAAAAAAATAGTATAATATTTCAAGTATAATAAATTGGAAGCGATAAAAGAGATTATTTTGCTTGATCATAATAAACCTTTGACAGTGTCAAACATATTTGTTTATAAATACGCTTTTAAATAAATTTTGTTCCGCATCAATCTCTCAAAACTGGGTAAAACACTATGTAAAACACATTCTAACAGGTTCAGTTCAATCGGGGCTAAAAAAACGGACAATTTAAACTTCAGTAGGATAAAGGTGCTCACTCTTTGTGTTATTATAAGTAATTGCAATATAAACTATGTGCAAGATATTAAATGGAAATATTCAAATATTACAATACCCACACCTTGATATATTCTTCTGTGACTGACAGAGTTGCTATAAAATCAAACAACAGCAACAACAACATTTGCTATTCAAATAGACTGAGATGAAATCATCTTAGCTATATTCTTCTAACTCATTAAAACGGTCATTTAGCTTTTGGTTTACAGTACTCATTTGTGTTGTCTTAGTTATAAAGTCTGCAGCTAACTTGGGAGAATTAAAACATTTAATTATCCATCTAAATTTCATGAAAAAAAGAACTTGCTAATTTAAATGAAAAAGTTGTATTAAATTCGATTTAGAAAAATAACTGTGATAAAAACTTTTGGTTATGTACACAAGGATTCATCATAGTCAAATCAATCCTACATTAGACATAAACCAATTATACTCGTTTACAAGCTTGTACGGCAGAGGCCAAAGGACAATATCCAAAATATTTTTGTGAACGATTATCATGGAGAACGATTAAAAACGATTTATATATGTAAGTTAGTGAATGCGTAGAACATAAAAGTATTTGTCTGATGAATCAAAATGGAAGCGTGAACATTGTATAGAAATCAATATAACTGAATGGTTATATTAAATCAGATGGAAAAGTGTGGTATAAAACATGGTTTAAGAAGGCGTTAGATGTTTGAAAGATTTCATTTTTGAGGATAGTTCCTGTAAAGGTTTTCAAAGTTTCAAAATAGTTTTATGTTCACATTAATTTCATAGATTTTAAGCAATTTAGAACGTGACGATTGGCAAAAATGTTTTTTGTTGCTATTAAAAGCTTTAAAATGTCAAAATCTCATGTTGAAAAAAATACATAGAATAATGACCTCATATCTTGATTTACTTTTCAATGTTTCACTGAACAAAAGCTTTCGGGTCTGTGGCGTGATTCTGCAGTGTATCCTTTTGAGACTAAAGTATGTATGTCAACCAAAGACATAGTGCAGACAATAATGATCAAATTATAACATGCATGCACAGTCTGATTGCATAAAAGTTTGTTTCAAAATCTGGGTAATTTTTTTTTTTGACATTTGCAGACGGGAGCCAACGTTCGTAGAGTCTGGAATTTGTGCCAGTAAAATGGTCATATTGAAAATTTAACTGAGAAAACCTGAATTAGACCATTATGGAAATACTGTTGTAATAACATCTAATAAATACACAGCCAGTGGTTGAACTATAGAAAAGACAGACACATCCTAACCCTCTAAATTTAGATCAGGCCAATTTAATATTTTAAGTGAATTGATTATTGGACGTGTGAATAAAGATGTATTAGTTTCTCCAACAAACAGTCATTAGGCGGAGGATATGATACATTTTCAGATACCTGAAATACACTGGGAAATTATTAATAACGAACCGAAGGTCATCAGTTTCCTAATTATAATTAATTATAATTCTAAAATGCCATTAAATTTAATGATATTTGTAGGCAAAGTATAGTATTACAACTTTCAAAATTTCAAAAAAGTGTGTTTCAAAATCTGCTATCAAGTTGTAAATAGATCCAGGACAGTATATTCCACCTTATAGTAACAGGTGACTACATCGAATTTTATTCCATTTTGTTTGTAGAGTTAGTAGCCACACATGTTGTTAATATATAGAACGTACGTTTTCTGTAATTGTGATGGAACCAGTGACTCGCCGTACTATTAGATGATCTAATTATGAAACTTGAAGCATGAAGGCATTATATATATATATATATATAAATATATATATATATATATATATATATATATATATATATATATATATATATATATATATATATATATATATATATATATATATATGAATCTGCTAACTCAAATTCTCTTTCTGCAGATAAGTTCTTTATAGTTTTCAGTAGTAAACTTATTATACACTTTTATGTGCGTTAAAGATATATCTATCAACACCTTATCCAGGCATATATGAAATATTTTAACATACTTTATTTCAAGCAGAAAAAAACATCGATGTCTGGGAGAAGAGCATGGTAGATGTTTTTCTATTTATCTCAAATATAACCATTCTTCTGATACAGGTTATCTTAAAAGAATCCAAAAACATAATCATTTAAATCCTATCCTCATTTTTTTATAATTATATTTGTTTTTATTTTGAATCTTGCCCCACTCAAGACAAACATATTTAGAAGAGCATTTAGTTTCTTCGTCCGAAGTACTTCCGTTAGCACACATGTGCTATTTCTGTTCATCATAAACTACTTTGGTGATTGACATGAAACATTACACGCATATTTTTCTATTGGTGGTGGTGGTGGTGGGCATATTGACATGGAGTTTTCAGTAAAAAATTTCATATAATGTCTAGTTTATTCTTAGCGAAAATTGTGCCGATCTTATGTCCAACATAACTGCTGTAATAGCCACATTGAAGATTTTGTTATCGGGACTCATTCTTAACGGATGTTCATATAGACGTATGATTTTCACTTAAATGCTTATTGCAATGTCTAATGCCTAATTGATCGTAAATGAACATGATGCCAATCTGCATGCTGCAATGGCATTCTTGAAGTTCTTACCGTGTCTATTGCCCATGAATTGATAGCCATATTGACATGGAGTTTTCAACCTTGTTATCGTTAATAATGAACATAAGGTTATATGGACACGTGGTTTCCACCACAAGAGCTCTTATGTCTTCCTCTGGGTCTTAACTGAAAATAATGCTGTCTTGATGTCCAGTGTGCGTCCGCACGCCTTGAAATGAGTTCAAGAAAACTTTCCAGTTGTCACCACCTAGTGCAGTGAATGGGTTTGGACAACGATAACGATAAAAATAATCCTGTTATTGAAAACAATTCTGCATTACTCGTGTTGGCCAGCTATATGTCTTCCACTGGACAAATTTTGGCACTTGTCTAATGGAGTATACCATAATGAAAGTAGTGCTATGTGTTAGGTTTCCATTATAGTTAGGAATGTGTACTGATTTGACAACGAGTCAAATTAGCTGTGCAGAGACCGAAGAACGTATATGATATCATATTATCCATTAGCTATCATCCGTCCATCCGTACTGCTACTAAATTACTTTAAAGATTAGCATGAAACTTAATCCCACATTCATCCATTGGTTTTGTTTGTTCTAAATGAAAATGATACAGCTCTGATAACAAAAATTGCCGACACAGCAACCATTTTGAAAATCTTGTTATCTCAGCTCCTTTTTGGATTAAAGTTCATTTTGACATAGGGTTTCGCCATAACACTATTCATGGGGCCACTTTTCTTATCTCTACAGCTTCGGAATAACTGATCATGACAACAGGTGGTGTTGCAAAGTCATTTTGTCCAGTTCGTCCTAAATGAAGCGTTCTCCAATGGGTTTTGAAACTTATAGTTTGGAACTCTTTCCTTGAAAAAGTTTTTTTTTGGGTGCTATTTCAGCTCTAAGACTAGGAGTACGACAACGTTACATTTTCCTTAAAATAATGTACAACATGATGCTTGTTTTTGTGTCACCAATATATGTCATGAGATTTCTAATTCTGATATACTGTGAAATATTTAGTATTAAAGTAAAAGTATCAAGAAAGGTTGATTCAATTTGTGATAATTTGTTATTTCTTGTGATGTTACAACTCTAGCAACTCTAGACGACTTTACTTTGCAATTTTTTTATTTTAATTGCATCTAGAAGAAATCAAAAAAGAGATTGTTTTCTTTAGTAATTTATTTAACTAGCTTGGTTCGATTTCAGATTAATACATTTGCTGAGACGCTGGAAGAAATAACAGATTATTATAATCCAATCAATATTTTTCATTTTATTTTGAGCAACATTGTATAACGCCACATTACCATTTTTCTAAAGCTTTAAAAAAATGTCTCCACACTTTGTTTGAGATAAAATCCTTAGGTTCATCAATTACTGTACAGTTTCCATGGCAGCAATAATGAAAATCCCGCATGTATGTATGTATGTATGTATGTATGTATGTATGTATGTATGTATGTATGTATGTATGTATGTATGTATGTATGTATGTATGTATGTATGTATGTATGTATGTATGTATGTATGTATGTATGTATGTATGTATGTATGTATGTATGTATGTATGTATGTATGTATGTATGTATGTATGCATTTATGTATGCATGTATTCAAAGAAATTCCTGATGGTTTCCAAGTGATCTTTCCATGTGTCACTGTAGATGATGATACAATTATCATAACAAGATGTAATAATGTTCATTAATCGTTGGAAAGAACAAGGCGGACCTTTCATTCTAAACGACAATACTTTATATTGATAAAGTTTATCTGGAGTTACGAATGCCGAAATATCCTTTGGCTTACTTGTTAGTGGAATTTGCCAGAATCTATTCGAAAGACCCAATTTGTTGACATTATTTTGCATTTCAATTTTATCAATAGTCATAGATTATTGGCAATGGAATTGAATGTGGTTTGGTCACACTGGTTACTTTCTTACACATGGGGAAATTATTATCTGGTTTCGCTACAGATACTTTTGTCTAGTTGTATGAAATCATTCTCCAGCAAATACTGATTTTTTTCAAACATTTTTGTTTGAATGGCTTCGTCACTCACGGATGTTGTTTAACATTTGGAAATAAGAGCTCATATGCACAAAAGAGCTGTTTTAGTTCACTCTTTCTCTGTGGCAGCAGTTATGAAGATGTCTTGCCCAGATTATTTAATATTTCCGAATTCAAAAGATTCATAACTCCACGGCGACTACAATCCGATTTCATTCCAATATTTGAATATTCACTGTGTGGGACATGAACAACTAAATTGACTGTATGATTAACAGGGCTATCTCTTTCAACATTTATATGACATTTTTATTGTTTTCGCCCTACCCCACCTCGGGAGTATTAATCGAATAATTCAAGTCACTTTCTTTCTTTAGCCTGAACTGGCATTTTAGGTAGGGACAATAGAGTCAAACTCTTGCGTTGTATATTTATCATGCCATAATTTCATATCTGATTGAGCAGAGTGAGAACTGTTCACAAGCCTTTGATAAATTACATTTAAATCAGAAACAGTCAGAGATTGATTTCTGATTCTTCATTTGAAAGATTTTTCTTTAATAACTATAATGGTCCACGGACAGCATTTCTAAAAGCTCGTACATAGGAACTAAATCCAAAGGTTCACCAAGATGAAGGAGTTCATTTCTCTAGGACTCTCACCATTCTTGGGTAGGATTTAAAACAAAATTATCCACTTTAGATGACATTACGAGAACTTGTTTTTTTTTTTTTTTTTTTTTTTTTACAATAGATTACTCAAATAGGTAAAATTAATATACGTAGGACTTAGATAATTCCGAAACAAGTGAAATTACAATTCAAAATAAAATTTTGCTGAATGCTTTAGAGAAATGTTCCACCTTTGGACGATCCCACAATTTTCTCTTACGAGGGTATGGTTTTAAACAAACAGAAAAGAGCGGAAATCCAAAAGTTTTATAAACGTCAACCTTGAATAATTATTTGTATAATTAATTCAGCCCAAATTAAAAAATGAACAAACCAAAAACAGTGATTCTGCTAAAGGTGTTAAAGCAGGAATGAGTGATTTCCTAGACAAACAAAATTACATAAAAATCTAAGACACAACAACAGAACCAGGATGAGGGTCAAAGTTTCATCTCTAGAACATTCTAAGTTGTCAACATCATGAGGTATACTACTAATATTGTAATAAAGAACTTGTTAAACATCATGTACAACAGGTTTTGAACTGGGGTAATTCCCCTCAGAGCCAAATAAATATGTTTACGGAATACCTACAAAATCTAAAAAAAATATTAGATTGTTCTGTTATTTTACAAAATACATGTTACTGGTCAGGTACACAAGGAACATGATTTTGGACACCGTCAAATCCAAAATAGAATTATATATAACGCATAATCATGGATAAAAATAACAAAAAATACAAATTATAATCACAGCTACCGTTTGCACATCAAAATATTTTGCAAGATATAATTTCTGAAATGTTTAGACATTAAATACTTCTTTAAAATCAGTACATAATAACTTTTAGCGTCTCATTACATTATTGTCCGTATGAGATAAATCAGATTTTTAAATGACCCAGAGGTATTGTATTTCGATAAAAAAAACCTTTGCCCTGACGAAATACGCCTGGATGAAATAGTAAGAAAATGCTTACTAATTTGCACATGATGTTTATAAAGCCGTTTTCATTTACATATTTCTCTCATTCTCTAAACCCTCCTTAAACTTAGGATACAAAATCTTATGACATACATGTTATCCTAAAAATTAACAGAAAGCTGGACAAATAAATCTCATACATTTACTTAACTTGGAATTTAAAGAAATAGCTAAAGGATACCCCCATTAAACAATATTGGTTACATGACGCAAAATATTTAGTTATTTCAGTACCCCAAAGCACATGATAATGCCGCTGTTACGTGCAAAAAGATCGTATATGCCAAATCATCCGAATAATTCTAATTCTTTAAAGATATTGGTTCTAAACATTGTTGGGTTCCATTGAAACCAGATAATATCGACATTTCGTCACATTATGAGCCTTGTAATTTCTCCCTAATATTGATAAACACTGCCACTTTTTACGTGTACGAATTAATTCTATGATTGTAACCAATATCGAATGCTCTTTAAGTCTTGTCACCTAGATATGATAATGCACATAGCGTCTTAATGTTGATTAGGCTAAAGTAAGAGACAACTACAGCAAATGTCTTCGTCTGAAGTAGAGCTCGCTCGACTGTTGTCGGACACTACAAAAGAGAATGAGGTAGCCATCAAAGAAAGAGGCGGCGACGCATTTTCAATTCAACTAACAAATACTGGTGGAAGTATAGGGTTTTCAAAACGGTACGATTAAGCCCATATAGATGTAACTTTGGGTCCGTCCACCACTAACGACACTCAGGTACAACTAACTTATAGGTAATAATCATGCCCCTACTCAGTGATATACTTACCATCAAGATCGATCGATCGATCGATCGAGATTAGTAATTGGTCTTTTATTTTCCACACTCTTACTTTATTAATACATGAGATCGTCCAGGAAACAAAGCAATATACTTGCTTTTGTAAACTAACAAACATGAGTAGTAGATGAAAGTAAGATTCCGAGCTCAACAACCCCCTCCAGACCTCCAAACAAATACAAAATACCTAGGTAACGTAATAGAAAACCTATTGCAATCAATAATTGCGTTAAGAATCCGAGCTCAACAAATACAAAATACCTAGGTAACGTAATAGATCACCTGTTGCAATCAATAATTGTGTTAAGAATCCGAGCTCAACAACCCCTCTAGACCTCCAAACAAATACAATAGAACACCTGTTGCAAAATACCTAGGTAACAGGTAAAATTTAATTACGTGATCTTCCAGAATAAGCAGAATGATATGTCAGACTCAATTTTCCAAATCATTACGATTTAGCAGAGCGTGGCGATTGTGGACTAAATTACGCATTAGAATTCCAATAAGGTAAGTGGTATTATACCTCATTACCAACTGTTAATGTCTCAACTGTAGATATCAAAAATATTTCATTATCATGGTAATAGAGGCTAAACTTTATTTTACCGCTCACATAACGACGGGACTCAAACAAATCTTTTATTTGTGATTTGTTAAGAGGGTATTTTTTGTGGATAAAATACACCTTTGACCGATCAAGATCAATTGTAAGTTTCGTGTATTTATGCTGACTAATCGGACAGTGAAAGTTGTTAAATTCCGCTAGCAACTTTTGATACAATTGTTCGAGATAATTAAAATACTCGCTGTCATCAGATCTGATGAGCGAAAGTTTTAACTTGTCACGGGTACCACTAAAGCATATGCCTGATGTTTCATTATTAATTTCAACTGTCAATGGTTTGCCGTCCATCATTAGATATTTGATTTTGCTACTGTAGCTATTTGTTACTGTCAAATTTTCAAACATTATTTTTAAAGTTTAGATAAAATTTTAGTTTGCAAAGATAATGTCAAATATATCTCTATCATCATGACAATACCCAAGTGCAAATGTATCTACCCCATTTTCGCAATAACGTTTATCATCAAAATTGCTCAAACCGCGTTTGATAAGGACATCTGTTTCGAGCTTATGATGATTTGTCCGAATTGACATAGCTCTTATAAAACTAACACCACCATCAAGCGCGTACTTGTAGTCATCAAATTTTATAAACTTTTTAACAAAATCACGAGGCAGACCTTTTGCTTTTTTTGTTATTTTATTATTGTCTAACAATACGGCATACATTTTACTACGTAATCCGATAAAGTATTTGATAGCGCTCGAGTTCATTTCATCTTTGAACTTACCAATAACCTTTTTATTTGTGTCGTCATGAAATTTACTGTCACGTGGGTAATCGGAAAGATCAAACAGATATCTATTATCATGCATGTCCTGATAGACGTCCTCACATTCGATTTCATATACGAGCGAATCAGTATCAGTAAATAATAATCTACTAGCCGGCCATTGATTTTTAACAAAATTATAATGAAAATCATACATCAGCCACTTTGATAAATCTAACACAGCAGCTCCAACATAGATCGGCTTGTTTAGTTTTAGATTTGTTTTTCTTCTTTGTATTGCAACAAGATTCTCATTAAATATTTTCATGCTCACAAAATCATCGTCTGACACAAGTTTGTTTCTGCGATTGACATCATTGACTAGTTCGATATTTACGCGTTTCCTAATATTCTCCATCGTCTTACCAAAAACAGAATTGTTCATCAGTTTGAAAAAGTTTTTCTCAAAATCAGTTTTTGCCGCAGCTCTTCTTGTAGTGTTCGAGTTAATATAACCTCTCATCCACGGCGACTGATTAAATTTTAGTACGCGATGAACTTTTCTCAACACGAGACCAGCATCGACTGCTTGTTTTAAAGCTTTGTAATGCAAAACATAATTACGTTTATGAAGCAAATTTGGTACTAGTTTCTTTACCATAGAATGTTGTCTTGGTAATGCTGACGCTTGTTGTTCTTCTGATAACAAACTATAATCTATAACCATCGATTCCGCGCAGAAAGGGTAATCGTTATGTAATTTGTGTAGCGAAGTTGGATAATCAAGATCAACTTCAACGAAATACGAAACATCTTCGGGTATCTTTTTTTCTGTCTCTGATAGAAATTGATCAGCCGTGATCCAATGAAATCCACCAAACGGCATTGACTCTGCCATCGAATACCCGTACAAGTTATTGCAATCTAGATAAACTATATACTTCAAAGGAAGGTCAGGATTATACTCTTTCAAATATTTGTTGTTTGCTTCAACATATTTCTTCATTATCACGCTAATACCGCCTCGGATACCTGTTTCAATAAAATTGAACATATCAACATCAGTCAGTAATTCCAACCTTACCTTACTAAACTTTAACAGAGCATCCCATGACAGTCCGGGGGCAGAATAATACCAGCAAGGATCTAGTCCGTAATTATTATAACTCACTTCTCGAAAACTTTCAAAAACATCTGCTAATAATAACACGTCAGTTTTCAAATACAAATCGTGATAATCACCAAAAGTCTCACAATCAAACTCTTTCCAAATATCTTGTGCATACTTGTACTTATCATCAGTGATATTTTCATTTTTAAGTTGTGAGTAAAAGTTGTCTTTGCTAGGTAAAGATGTTTCATCAAATTTACTCCAATCGTCGAGATATTCGTATGGAAAAACTCCTTTTTTAGCTAATAGATTGAATTTATCTCCAAAACAGTCTCTTAGGTTATTAAATTTACTACAACCTTTTACTAGCTCATCTAACGATGCTGCCATAAACTGCAGGCTGTCAATAAAACGTAATTTACCTAGCGTAACTGACATATACTTTTCAAAATTATTTGGAATGCATTTGATGACATTATTGAGTTTTAGATGAGCTTTTATCTCAGGATCACCAAAAGCTTCTACTATAATATGGCTATCATATCCTCGAAAATTGTGAAGAATAACTGGAATAAAATCTGGAGCGTGAAATTTTAAATTACACTGATCATGAGCCGCTCCACGATACTGTCCGGTCAAATGGCAATGGTCACGTACTTTTTTGTTATCATCAAAAGCTTTTTCACAAATATAACAAATTTTCGCTTGCTCGTGATCAGATTCTTGTTGAGGTGTTAATTTTAACATTGGAGTTACTTTTTTCAAACGATAAGTTATATGATCAACTTCATTAATCAACTGCTTGAGAAGCCAGACAGCTGGATTTTTACCACGATAGAGTTGGATTGGTTTAGATAACCTCGAATCAGCGCAACAAACTACCTTGTACGCTACTCCGCACGGAACATGATTTTGAATTTTTCTTGTACTCGATTGGTTAGGATCATTTTCTACGCCAAGTACAGGTTGAAGTAAGCATTCGAAATCGACGTATATGACGAAAGGAATTTTTAGTTTATGATTATGATGGACAAACTGTAACACGCTATCTTTTTTAGATGGCATTGTTATTCTTTGTACGTCACTACAGTACTGCAAATGCTTTTGTAATGTTTCATTGTCTCTACAACCGTGCAAGCAGCGATAACAAAAGAACTTTTTGTTGTTATTTTTATTATACTGTCTTCCAACTAGTCTGTTAAAGTTTTTGATCCAAACGTAATGATTTTTATAAAACAGTAAATTGATAGTCGATTGTGAAGCTTTTTCTGAAATATACCTCGGATAGACATTTTCTTTTTCATCTAATCCGAAAACGTTAATCGAAACATTATTTTGCTTTTCAAACTTTGGTATTTGATTTTCTGCCACTGGAAAGTCAATACCAGCACAATTTAATCTTGACACGTGACTGATATACTTCTCAACACGATCAGCATTTTTTTCTGCTGGAAATAGCGCGGAAAGAACAGCCCATTGGAAACATTTGCTATCGACGTTTTTTATGTTTATACAGCACTGTTTATTTTTTATTTTTGGTGGCAGGTCGATATACGAACTACCGCGTAATGCGTCATATTTCATCGTGTGAAACAAAATTTCCTTGATCATTTCAAACTTCCAACCCGAACCTAATTCGGTAAATTCTTCTATTTTTTTCCAAATTTCTTGGTGTATTTCATTAGATAGTGACAAAAGATCACTACCAAGTAAAACACGTCTAGATTTTGCGTTGATGTAAGGGTCTGCAATTTCCTTGTTAGTAGATTCTTCCGTCACAAGTAGTTTTGAAAATATAACGTGATATTGCACTAACAATCTTAGACCCTTGTGTTTTTCAAGCTCACGTTTTACAGTCGTCTGTAGCAGATGAAAGAGATTTGTTTCAGAAAAATTTACTAAAACGTTTTGATTATCAAACTGATAACTATTATCAAAACCTGCAAAAGCAGTCGCTATTTTAACAGGTTCTCCAATAAGTCTCTTCTTGGCTATATCACGCAATTTCAACATCGCTATACTATAGTCTAATATCTAATTGATAATTTACCGCACACTGCGCATGCGCTAAACAACAATTAGAGATAAAAAATATCACCTATAATATAATGACAGTAAATCTGACAAGCGCACGTGAGCAAGAGGTATATCATGTTTATCCGAAGTACAACCTGTACGCTGGAAATGCACTTGGTTCGGTTATTAATATCATTACTGGAATATCTGTTGGTAAAGCAACGCCAGCGGGTTATACGATTAGTGTAAAGGGAGATAATACTGAAAGAATTACGATGTTTAGAAAAGATTCTATTTACACGTTATTTTGCGATGACATTCCGGAGGGGAAACGAGTATATCATTATAACAGTAAAGTCACTGATGATAATATTGAAAATTTATCCTTACAAGACGAGTTTCAGCCGCATCCGGTCTTTGATTTATACGAGGCTAACGATCGCGGTATTATTAGAAACAGAAAAACTAAAAAAGTTCTTAATAATATGAGCAATATGGGATATATCAGTGTGACTGTTAGAGGAACATCGACAGATCGAGTTTGTTATACTGGTCATCGTTTTATTTACGAGGTGTTCAACGGATCTATACCCAATGGTCTGGTTATTAATCATATCAATAATGTAAAAACAGACAATCGATTGGAAAATCTAGAGCTAGTGACCCAACAGGAAAATGTAAGAAAAGGACGAGGTGGTGGTATTAATTTTAGATGCCCAATAAAACCTGTTATTTCGTTAAACCTTGAAACGGATGAGGAGATCAAATTCAAATCAATTACAGCTGCGGCGAAATATTATAATATAAATCCCAGAGCAGTAAAATTTGTAGCTGATGGAGCAACAAAATCAGCTTTTTCAAACAAATATGATGCTAGTATTATTTTTAGATATGATGATTAATAATATTTTGTAATTCGGTTTTAGTCAAACAATGATGAGCAAATGCTATAATATCATCGCAATCAAATTTTAGCGTCGTTACTGCACTTTCATTAATTTTATTTTTTTCTGCTTCTGTTAGTAATATTTTATGAGAATCACCTTGCATTACAAAAATCTCAACGGAATATGAACTATAACCTGACAAGCATTTTCTTACCGCTTCGGTTAGTTCGTGGTAGTTTATTATATTAACTTTTTGGTGATATTTTACCTTGTCAGTCATCTTATAACAACAAATTAGATAAAAAGTATATTATAATATGGATATGATGAAACGACTTGCTAGCGATAAGGTCTCCACAATCTCTAATGATATGATACACAAATCTGTTGGTTATAATGAAGATGATATTTTATATAACAACGAATCTGATGATGGTGAAATAGTCACTGTTACTGACAGATCTAATTACCGCAGACCAACCACTGGAAAATATAATGTCAAGTATCACATTGCTAAAAAAATTATAAAATTTAATTTTACCGTTACCGAACAGTAGGTATTTTTGCAGTTAATCAGACCTTTTTTAAACATTAAAATTCCAGACCGACAGAAAAATATAAAATTTGATTTCATCTTTGTCAAGATTTTTAATCTAATGACGATCTCTGACGATCGCAGACAATATCTAATATCATTATGTAAACCAGTAAAATGTAAATCTATCAAACGAAAGTATGAGGAAATTTATAATAGCATTATTTCACAGTCGATAAAATCGACCGGGTTGGAATCCAGCTGTTAAATTTATCACTATACCCACGCCATTTAACTAAACTTTTATTTCCTTTTTTCCTAATCACTTTTTCGATAACGAAAACATCTTGTTCAGTTTTTTGTAGTTCTTGTTCGTAAAAACTACCTACTATAGGTTCCTCTGCCAGATCTTTTAAAGCGTACGTTACAGGTATTGTTAATAGTACTTTATCAACAACAAATACTTCTTCGCTCCAGTTTGGAGTAAATCCTTTTTCAAATATCTTTTTAGTCAAAGAGATTCTAACTTTATCACCGACCTTAAATTTATGTCTGCGGTACATGTTTTCGTTTGCTAATATGGGATTTTTGATAGCGTCATTGGGTGACATTTTGATGGTTCGATGTTTCGTGTTATTATATTCACCTACGATTTGAGAAAGGTCATCGATGTACCTGTTGGTGTTTTTAGCTGTCATATGTTTATGTAATTTTTCGTTTAGCGTGCGATTAAATCTCTCGACAACAACGCTTTTGCCTTCGTTTCCTGTAACGTATCTTTTAATATTATTTTGTTCTAGAAACTGCTCAAACTTTTTGTTAAAAATCTCTGCTCCGTGATCAGTCCAGATTTTGTTTGGTTTTCTTTCTGTACTCGTTATTATTTGCTTTAGCGCATCAGTGATTGACGTTCCTGTTTTATCAGAAACTGGCACACTAAAAGCGTATTTGCTGAAAACATCTATAACGTTAAACAAATACTTCTTTGGAGCGCCATCAGCGCCAACGTTAAACTGAGCCATATTAGATACATCTACCAAATCTATTGCCCAGATATCATCTACAGCGTTTGCAACAACTTTACGTCTCGGAAACTTTTTTTTTAGGTCTGTGTAGTTCGACTGCAAGATCATCGTATAATTCTTTTCCAAGTCGAGACTCTCCGAGTCCGAGTTTATATTTTGCTCCTATCATTCCCTGAACAAATCTTCTATCAAAACGTTCTCGTAGATATGTTGGCTCCATATCATATAATTCGTCTAACATTACTTTATCACAATCTGCTTTCGAGTTTTCATGATCACGATAACAGATATCGTGACGCATTGCTATTGCATCCACTTGATTATAAGGCTCTTGTCCTGGCAATGGATTGTCGTTTTTATCTAGTTGTTGATCTAGCGGATTCCACGGACCAGTATACCGATGACCTGGCAAGGTCCAACCGCCTTTTGGTTTTGGTAATTTACCAATTAGTTTATGTATATCTATACCTAACCCTATTATTTCTCTGTTGTTACAACGTTGACAGTACGTAATGATTTTATCTTGTTCTATGCAAAGATCTTTGTCACAATCACAATTGCATTTCATTTTATTTTATTTTGTTTCATAAGATTAATCGTCGATCAAGATAACTCTATCAACGCTAGATCCTACTTGTTTTTTCAAAAACATACTTTTCTTTCTACCACAGATTGCACAAATACTTTTTAACATCGTTCTATTATTTTTCGTTTTTTCCGTCATCTCATCCTTGTTCTCTGTTTTAGTTTTGCATTTGAGACAGTATGTTGACATTATTATATCAAGGAGTTTAGATAAAATTGATTGCAATATTATCATTCGCATGAGAAGGATGCTCATCAAATTGTAAAATAAACTTTAAAAAGTTTTTACTCCCAGAGCTTTTACTCTGGTGCATTTGTCTGACAAACATGATACAATAATAACCACAAGCTGATGTTCCAATCGGCTGTAGTTGATTAGACGAATAATTTATTTTATCAAATTTTTTAAAAATATATTTTTTTTATGAGATCGCTTGGAGGAAGTCCGAACGAATCAAAATAATTGTTATCGTGGACAGCAACCCAGTGGGTGCCAGAGCCATCATTGAAGTTTTCAATATTTACAACACAAGAACCGCCTGTTGGTACGTCATCGAGTTCATCCTTGGAAAATACTCCTCGAAATCCAACAACGTCCTTCAATTTTTCGATGATGTCAAAATTGCTCAATAACGTCTGGTCCCTGGTAGAGTTAATCCGCGTCCGATTCCTAGTAAGTTTGGCAGCAGACTTCCAGCTAGTCCCGCTAGAAGTGGAGCGAAAGGAATAATTCCTCCTTGTTTTGTTTGTTTGCGTTTTGTTGTTGTCTTTTTTTTCGATGATTTTGTTTTTTTCGGCGACTTTTTCGTTGGCATTTTCGGTGACTTTTTCGTTGGCATTTTATTTTATACCGTTACATAAAATTAACGATAGATTTGTTTGATACCACGACCTTCGACTGCTTTCTTCGTTGCGTCAGAGACTGCTCCTGACGCAGCCGCAAGTCCAAGTGTACCAAGTACTGGTAAAACTTTGCTAGCTATTATTGATAACGCTGGTCCAAAAAATCCACCTTCTTTTGACATTGCAGTTACCTGAGAAACAGATAATTTCAGCACAAAAGGTTTGTTGCGATCGAGTTTATTGATTTGTTGTTGCGTTAGCATGACTTTTACTGCAATTTTATTTGAAGTTTCCGGAGAGATCATCAAAGAAACAGAGCTGCGTTTAGCAACAGCTGCTGATAATTTTTCAACTTGACCAGATGTTAGGTATATTTCTCGAGTTGTGTATTTGGTTTTCATAATGTTATATCCAAGTTGTTAGATTAAACTTGTACTGTCATTCTTCCTTTGATTGAATCGATGGTCAGAAATCGATCACTAACCAATAGCGCGTATACGTTATACTGTTCACCTGGCACATCGCCCAGTGTCCACGTGACCTCAATATCTGCAGTCGATCCCACAACACGCTCCAAATGTTTTGATACATCAAAATAAAAGATGGGATAGAGAGATCGAAACTCTTCTATTGATATTTGAGATCCACTGTCCGCGTTCTGATATTTTTGCATTGCTTCCATAAGATACATGTACGGCCGAGAGATGTTTCTGGTGGCGTCTACGGCAAAATTACATTCGATTGCACGTTCGGGATACTGTTTGGAATTTACTCTCACAAATATTCGTCTAACGTCTGGGTTATCGAATACGGAGTTGTTCATTTCCTGATTGTTACGACTTGCTTGTCGTTGAAATACGACGAACAAGTGTCGCGGTAGTTGTTCGCTGGGCGTGGTCGTTACACGCCACGTGTAATCAGTCGCGTTGGGAATGGCTGTTTGATAAATCCTGTTCTGTTGGAAGTGTATCTTTTTTGTAAAGGTGGCTAGTAAAGATTCGAGCTCCATCATTTTAGCTAATGAAGGGACAACCCGAGGCATCCACAGTGCTAATCTTGTAATAGAAAACTGTCCCTCAGCCACTCCACCGGCGTGTATTATACAATCGTTTTGATCAGCTCGATCTAATATAAGCGTATGTTTTATTCCTCGAAACACTTTGTTATAATCACGGCAAAATCCAAAGATTGTACTTAACGGAAGCATCATCGTTATTTGGCGAGATTCTGCGGCAAGTGCTTTTCGTTTAGCAAATCCCTCGTTATATCGTCGTTGTCTTATATTTGTAACGGCTAATCTTATCGAATTACCTATCGCAGCGGCATCATCAGCAGCAGGATTGGCGATAAGATTATTATTATTATCAGCAACAGGATTACCAGCATCAGTACGAAACTCACTCAAAACAGCTGTACCTAATGAGGTATCTTTGAACCACATCATATTTGTGGCTATTGATCTGGAATAGTCATCGCTAAACGAAACGATGTTTAGTATTGTACTCGCTATGGGTAAGTGCATCGAAATATCTTCTACGGTTTGATTGGCCAGTTGGTATCGTGCACTCTTAAACAAGCTCCAACCATTATTGACGAGAGCGATTTCTGCACCAGCTGCAATATCAC
This sequence comes from Potamilus streckersoni, assembly GCA_016746295.1. Classification (NCBI taxonomy): domain Eukaryota; kingdom Metazoa; phylum Mollusca; class Bivalvia; order Unionida; family Unionidae; genus Potamilus; species Potamilus streckersoni. The sequence continues at coordinate 660,238 of JAEAOA010002366.1, forward strand.
CACCTGCTGCAGTTAATATTCGGCCACGCACTTCTAACATTGCCTTATGGGGTAGTAGAAACACGTCCTCGTCTCTTGTGTTAAAAGTTCTAACCCCAGTTTTATTCGGTTCGTTCGAGTTCTCATCGAGATACTCGACATACTCTAATTCTGTTACAGCATCGTCAGTATCAATTTCTTCTGCAAAGTCGAGATAGTTTTTAGCTGACATTTATTTTATAATCGTTACACAAAATTAAAAGGCAGCAGGGGTCATCGGCGCTGTTTTCTTTACAAGTTTACGTACTATTTCTTCACCACTCGGCGACAATAATTTTTTTGTTGTAGCTATCATAGCTCGTTTTGTTTCTTCTGTTGGCGCAATATCTGATATTACTCGTTTTATTTCTGATGGGGAAGGTCCTTTAATCTTATCAGCAATCTTTTGCCCTACTGCAGTGCCTGCTGAAGATGCCGCCCCTGTAGCGAAAGCTTTACCGGCGTCAAGTGCAATGGGCGCTACTTTACGCGCGATTCCTGGAATATTCTCTGCAATTGTTGTAAATATATTTCCAAAAAATCCACCTACGATTTTTCTTCGATAAACTTTTCTTCGTCTCATTTTATAAAATTATGTACACAAAATCACATTCCTAGGCAGTGCGTAGGTGTAAGTAATACGTGACTATCTCATTGTTCACGTCTATTTGTCGTCCAGATTGGTCTGTGAGTTGCATTGTAATGCTTGTAATTTGATTCTCAGGTGTTATTGGATAGTAGATAATCTGTCGCGGATTGATTTGCATGAGAGAACCTGGTGGGACTTCTGGTGAGAAACTGTAGATCGTTTGCCCGCGGTTGCCTTTTGACGTATAAGATCCAGATGCGATAGAGCAATTGATGAGTATTGTATTTACTTCTGTAATATCTACTGGTAGTTCTCCATCAAATGTCAAAGATTTATCTTCACCGGTGGTATAGTATAAAACTCTAGTAAAACCTAACATCTTTCCAAAACTTCTTTCTTCAAAGATGACTTTCATATTTCTTTTCACTGTTATCCTAGCTCGTAAGGTGTTATAATTCGCCGCTAATTCGAAATTATCAGCATTCCCACCAGCTTTTGTTAGAAGCTCTTTTATTGTTCTGTTTAGATCAGTAATGTTATAAGCTCCTTGTGGAATCTGTAGTTTGTATTGTATATCAATAAACTCTTTTTGTGATGTTGGAGATTGTTTAACATTAACGATTAAAATTTCATCATTAATCCCAGTTTTAATATTCGGCATGGCGTTCCAACAAGTACAAGAAATTAATCCAATCTCATACTGTTTTGCAGGATCTAGTTCTATTGGTGGGTTGTAATTTACTGTAAAATTCGCGCTGTTTCCTGTTATTTGTGATGAATCAAGCAATAATGTTGTTTGCATTATACTAATATTTTAGATAAGATCGCGGTGTAAAATTTCGTACTCGGATGATGTTAGTAATCCACTCGATCTTAGATGATCAAGTATATCAATAATTTCGTTATCAATCTCTACACTTTCATTACCAGCTTCTTTAGAGGATATCAACAGCATTAGCCGATCGACTATGTCTGCGTTTGATGTAAAAACTTTAACTCCACCTCCAGTTCTTTCTTCCGGTAATCTTTTATCTCGCTTTTTTTCATATTGTTGGAGTAGTCTTTTAAAATCCCAACCTTTACTATAACCTCCTGGTTTATTTCGATATCGTTCTGATGTTTTAAGAAAAACATCAGCAATAATTCCATCTCTTATCTGATCAAATAATACTAGAAAATTCTTTCTATCTTTTTGATCTTTAATTTCTTCATCAACACGTAAACCATTTTCTTTAATTTCTCTTAATTTTTCCATCAAATTATCATAGTTTTCTTTTGACCAATCTCGAATACTATTAATATTATTGATATCATATTTTTCCATAAACTCGTTATACTCGGAATCGTCTATTTCTACCCTAGCGTTCTTTCTGTAAAATATGATAGTATCCTCAAGAGGCATTATTTTTATCATACTTTCTTGTAACGTTTTTTGTTTCTCAGCTAATTCCTCAGTTTGTTCTGACACTTTTTCTATTAACCTCCTTAACTCGTCGGGATTAACAGCCTTTGTTGTTATAGCTTGCTGAAGTGCAAGAGGGTTGTTCATTAGCCTGTCAAACTCAGCTTGTCGTGCAGCAGGATCAGCAATGTCTCTTACAAGTTCTTCTGCAATTTTTTTATTTTCTTCTTTCGATCTTTCTCCTAGTAAACCTAACAATCCTTTTTCTTTTATTTTTGCTAGTTCTTCCGGAGACAATGTTGGTATTTCTGGCTGCTTGCCAAGCATCGCCTCAGTAACAGGTTTGAAAAATTTGGTTCTTTCTTCTTCTGCTTGAACTTGTCCACGTCGAGCTTCTTCCACCTTTTTCTTAAAAGCCGCACGAGTTTCGAGAAAATGTTTTAGTAATTCGATTTTCTGTTGATGTTTGTCCATTATTTTTATACGCTTTACAAAATTATATCATAGAAACGTCTCAAGGCAACAACGAAACATCTTGGTTGAATCACGCGCTAGCTTGTCAAAATTAAAAGAAACTATATCTATCTTTAGTTGCTCGATGATATAATTCGATAAATTTATCTTTTGTAACATCACCACATTGTTCGTTTGCAATATTTCTCACATCCACATTATCTAGTCCGGGAAATAATATGAAACAACCCGTATTTCGCCTAATAAACCTATCAACATTATAAAAACCTTGGGCAAGATAAACAGAATTGCATCTTTTATTACGTGATAGTGAAAAATATGATCTAATCTTGTTCATTTCCTCATTGTTTAGCGGAATATCATCAAAGACGATTATCTTATGCTCTGACGAATCGAGTTCATTCACTGGAACAAGTTCTTCTGGTTGTTTTATCAAAAATATATCATCACCAATGCCAAGGTCATCACGAAGTTTATCATTATACTCACTTAGTAACTCGTATTTGTCTTGTTGGGGGTTGATGGTGTAAATATACACCTTATCATAGTTAAAGTTATTATTGAGTAAAAGATTTAATAACAAATTTGTTTTACCAGATCCAGTTCGCCCAACAATAAGATAATGACAGTCTGGAAGTTCATTGTTATGTTTATGCTTCACCAATCGCTCGGTGTCAAAGTTTATTATCTTCGCCATCGTATAATTTTATGTTATATTAATCCAACAATTTTGTGTAGAACGGTATGTATAATGAGCTACTATACAAAATTTGGAACATTAGCAGTAGATTTATTAACAGAAGGTTACCAGGGTGACTTATCCAAGTATGCGACTCTTGATAAGCTCAAAAATGAAATCAACAATTTGTTAAACGTTGCAAGTGTAGATCCAAATGAAGTTGTAGTTTTCCAGGACAAACAAGGACGATTAAAGACGAGTAATGTACAACTATCAGATGTACTAGTACGAAATCCTACTGCAGTTGCTAATAATATTGTTACTTTTAACAATCAAGGTAAGATAGAAGATTCGGGTAGGTCAGTTAACGATTATGTTAGAAAAGCAGGTGATTTATTTACGGGAAACATTGTTATGAACCAGAACAAGATCACATACCTTGGAAACCCAACTGAGGATAATGACGCTGCTACTAAGAAATATGTTGATGATCAGGAATCAAAGTACGTGTCGGTGCATGGCGGTATAATGCATGCATTTCTCAACATGAACAATAATGGCATCAATAATCTTAGAACACCAGAATCTGATTTTGATGCTGTAACAAAGAAATATGTTGATGATATCAACAATGAAATCACCAAGTTTAAAACTGATTTTACTAATCACATCACCACGTTTTTAAATTTTCGCAGAAACATAAACAAAACCAATAACGAATTTTTTGGAAGTCCGCCATCTGTTGATATTACACTCGATAATATTAACACAAAACTCAACGATATTATTAGTGGAATTCCTAGTATTGTTGAGAAAACGAGTATGATTAAAATTCCTCACAAGCAGATTAAAAATATTGTCTATACTGTTGCTTCTGGAATGTCTACTTGGTCGCCGCAAAATAACACTCTCAAACATACTGCAGAGGTCACTGGTGTGTATAGATTGTCCGTGTTGAGCAGTGCAAAGTTTAATATATTTACCTTATTTCCATGGCGTCACTCGACTGATAATTTCTCTGGAACTGTGTCTATTGTGTTAAACAAAGATGTTGAAGAAACTTTTATGCTAATAGCAGATGACAAAAAATTAACTGCTGCGTCATATTGGTATTGTCTAGAATTTGTGGCTGAAACACCTCAACTAGTTACTTGATCAAGCCTGAGATTATGTGAACAAATATTATAATGAAAAAAAGTATAGTTGATTTCAATCATATTTCAAAAGATATTCCAGAACAGGATGTTGACGCACTAATACAATACTACAAATATTATCATAAAAAACTTTGGTGCGTTAAAAAATGTTACAAATATTATAACAAAATACTTCGAGTAATATCATATCTACCCTTGTTAATGACTAGTTCTGGCATAATTTCAAGTGGTATATCATTAAACCCGTTTTTGTTAATCATATCCGGTGTTGGTGTTTCTCTTACAGCAGCTTGTAAAAAAGTTGAACCTAAAATTTTGATAAAAAAGCACGGCTGCTTAACATCAATTATAACTTACAAAAAACTACTTGATCAAATAAGATCTTACCTACGAGGAGTAAAATATAGTATGGACGATTTAATACGTGAATTTCGTATTATTGACAATATGTTAACAGATATTCTACCCATGAGGATCAGCAAATATGAGAAAGATTATCAAAAGAAGTATGATATAACATAAAATTTTATATAATACCACTTACCTTATTGGAATTCTAATGCGTAATTTAGTCCACAATCGCCACGCTCTGCTAAATCGTAATGATTTGGAAAATTGAGTCTGACATATCATTCTGCTTATTCTGGAAGATCACGTAATTAAATTTTACCTGTTACCTAGGTATTTTGCAACAGGTGTTCTATTGTATTTGTTTGGAGGTCTAGAGGGGTTGTTGAGCTCGGATTCTTAACACAATTATTGATTGCAACAGGTGATCTATTACGTTACCTAGGTATTTTGTATTTGTTGAGCTCGGATTCTTAACGCAATTATTGATTGCAATAGGTTTTCTATTACGTTACCTAGGTATTTTGTATTTGTTTGGAGGTCTGGAGGGGGTTGTTGAGCTCGGATTCTTACTTTCATCTACTACTACATGAAAAAAGAATATATGGTGATACACCTGCAAAATAAATTTATTTTCGTAACTTTCTTGCAAAACGTTTGCTTTGCTTTCGTTCCGTGCATTATTGTCTTATCTGTTGAATTTGTAAACGGTGTAGGGACAAACTTCTCAACAATTTCAAGCGATATATAAACGAACGATTTACTTTGATGACTTGAACCATGGCCCCAGTCGAGAGATCAAATATTGTTTAATTTCAATTTGTTTTTAAATTTTCGTGTGTCGCATTATTTAAAAGTTTAGAGAAGTTACTCTTCCATACGTGTTCTGCACAAACTTTTAACGCCGCATGTTCCATTCATTGCAGGTAAATTAAAATCAGATTGCATACGAACCCCTCTATGTATATCTATCACCAGGAAAAATACGACGTTAATGCGAAATATTTCACATTGTTTTTTTTCCCCATGTGGCCCCGAGGATGTAGAATAGGGTTTATATTCCCCCTGCATATCTTTAGAGGCTACCTTTTGACATGGGATGCGACCTGTACTGATGATAACGCTGATAAGTTTCATATAAATAGACTGACTATGTGTTTTAAGTAATTTATTCATTTTTGACTTTATCTTTTATCTTTGCACGCCTTATTTTCTGACCCACTAATTTACTTGGCAATAAAAGAACAGGAGTGTGCTGTTGTACCGTTAAACTATGGGTCACTCTATCCTTTTATCTTTGATCAATCAATCAATCAATCCATTAATATATATATATCTATATATATATATATATATATATATATATATATATATATATATATATATATATATATATATATATATATATATATATATATTATACAACAAAGCATAAACTTTTAGGTAGCTCGAAGTTATCTTGATTAGCTTCTTCACTGCGACAGAATAAGTAGCTCTATCTTCCTTAGCAAAGAGTTGTTGATTCCTTAATAAGTAATATAGGGTAGCATGACAGAGCGGGTCATGTCAGTTCTTGTTGTGATCAGTTTTATAATAATGAAATTGCTTGTTGCTATTCCTTCTTTAACACTACTCTGCTTATGGCAAGTATTGTACTCGCTTTCGTTCCTCTTGCTTTCAATGCATTTCGATCTTTCAAAAGCAAAATCGTGTCTATTTTTAGTGAGATCCCTTACTCGCCACTTTACCTCGATCTTTAATAACAGCTGGTGGAACATATTGTCAAAGAAAAATGCAATGATTTCTGAAGATTAGATAACAAAGTCGGCTGTAATCTTTCTTTGGCAAAAGTCGTGGGTGTTGGAGTGCAGGAATTTCTGTGGGATTACATTGTATTAACAATGGGCGATTTCAATCGATTGTGGCGAATAATATTCGGAAATTACAGAGGTGGAAGGGTGGGGCATGCTATTATTATAGTGAAAAGCTTTTATATAGATAAAGCTACACAGAACAATACCTGAAAACTGGAAACCAAAAGTTGTCCGCAGAAATTACCGATGTATAAAATATTCGTATCATGTGACCGTTTATATCGAATCAAACTGAAGAACTTTTGGTCGATGCACAACAATTTGAATTATAAATAAATAAATAAATAAATATATATATATATATATATATATATATATATATATATATATATATATATATATATATATATATATATATATATATATATATATCCAAGCCATGACTGCACCGTAAGAGGTCTACAAATAATAATAATAATAATAATAATAATAATAATAATAATAATAATAATAATAATAATAATAATAATAATAATAATAATAATAATAATCCATAAAAAGGCACCTTAGCAACAAATTGAAAAGGTAATATAGGATTATTTATGTCCACTCTCTGACTGTTCTCTTAATCATTTTCAAATATTGTCAGATCTGCATGAATGAAACTCAAGGTCCTTCTATCAAAACAATGAGGTAGGTAATATCAATTGAAGAAAATAACCAGTGACCCACCTTTCTCGCCTCGATCATGCTTGCCGTCCAGGACATCACTGCTAATGTCTATAAGGAATTGTACACATGCAGCGTGAAAGAAAACGATATACCGCATTAAAATGTTTATTCTCTGATGTCGTCTTAATTATTTATAAATGTTACTAGATCTACATTAATGAATCTTATCGTCGGACTAGAAATCAAAAAGTGTATATTAAAATTATAAAAGTTTATTGTAATGACGGAAATATGTGTACAAATATTTTCAGAAATTTCTTTGTACCCTGAGTATAATAATGTATGTATATTGACTGCTCTGGGTAAATATATCGTTTGAATGAGATATGGTTTAAATGAGCTTGTTAGATATAATCTATTCGAGAGATTATATAATATATAGAAAATAATAGCATAACACCCACGAAAAACAACGCTGTTTATCGAAGTAATGTATATATTTCAATTGTGTGATACTATTTAAAAAAAAAAAAAAAAAAAAAGAAAGAGTGAAAATACCAGTTGTCATTTCCCTCCATAACGTTTAATTTTAGCTGAATATCAACTGCACATTTTTTTTGCTTACAGTTTATGTTATTTAGCAAGATGACACAGTAGTAGGGGAAAGTAAGAATCCGAGCTCAACAACCCCTTTCCCCACCCCTCCAGACCTCCAAACAAATACAAAATACCTAGGCAACGTAATAGATCACCTGTTGCAATCAATAATTGTGTTAAGAATCCGAGCTCAACAACCCCTCCAGACCTCCAAACAAATACAAAATACCTAGGCAACGTAATAGAACACCTATTGCAATCAATAATTGTGTTAAGAATCCGAGCTCAACAACCCCTCTCCCCACCCCTCCAGACCTCCAAACAAATACAAAATACCTAGGTAACGTAATAGAACACCTGTTGCAATCAATAATTGCGTTAAGAATCCGAGCTCAACAACCCCTCTAGACCTCCAAACAAATACAATAGAACACCTGTTGCAAAATACCTAGGTAACAGGTAAAATTTAATTACGTGATCTTCCAGAATAAGCAGAATGATATGTCAGACTCAATTTTCCAAATCATTACGATTTAGCAGAGCGTGGCGATTGTGGACTAAATTACGCATTAGAATTCCAATAAGGTAAGTGGTATTATATAAAATTTTATGCTATATCATACTTCTTTTGATAATCTTTCTCATATTTGCTGATCCTCATGGGTAGAATATCTGTTAACATGTTGTCAATAATACGAAATTCACGTATTAAATCGTCCATACTATATTTTACTCCTCGTAGGTAAGATCTTATTTGATCAAGTAGTTTTTTGTAAGTTATAATTGATGTTAAGCAGCCGTGCTTTTTTATCAAAATTTTAGGTTCAACTTTTTTACAAGCTGCTGTAAGAGAAACACCAACACCGGATATGATTAACAAAAACGGGTTTAATGATATACCACTTGAAATTATGCCAGAACTAGTCATTAACAAGGGTAGATATGATATTACTCGAAGGATCTTGTTATAATATTTGTAGCATTTTTTTACGCACCAAAGGTTTTTGTGATAATATTTGTAGTATTGTATTAGTGCGTCAACATCCTGTCCTGGAATATCTTTTGAAATATGATTGAAATCAACTATACTTTTTTTCATTATAATATTTGTTCACATAATCTCAGGCTTGATTAAGTAACTAGTTGAGGTGTTTCAGCCACAAATTCCAGACAATACCAATATGACGCAGCAGTTAATTTTTTGTCATCTGCTATTAGCATAAAAGTTTCTTCAACATCTTTGTTTAACACAATAGACACGGTTCCAGAGAAATTATCAGTCGAGTGACGCCATGGAAATAAGGTAAATATATTAAACTTTGCACTGCTCAACACGGACAATCTATACACACCAGTGACCTCTGCAGTATGTTTGAGAGTGTTATTTTGCGGCGACCAAGTAGACATTCCAGAAGCAACAGTATAGACAATATTTTTAATCTGCTTGTGAGGAATTTTAATCATACTTGTTTTCTCAACAATACTAGGAATTCCACTAATAATATCGTTGAGTTTTGTGTTAATATTATCGAGTGTAATATCAACAGATGGCGGACTTCCAAAAAATTCGTTATTGGTTTTGTTTATGTTTCTGCGAAAATTTAAAAACGTGGTGATGTGATTAGTAAAATCAGTTTTGAACTTGGTGATTTCATTGTTGATATCATCAACATATTTCTTTGTTACAGCATCAAAATCAGATTCTGGTGTTCTAAGATTATTGATGCCATTATTGTTCATGTTGAGAAATGCATGCATTATACCGCCACGCACCGACACGTACTTTGATTCCTGATCATCAACATATTTCTTAGTAGCAGCGTCATTATCCTCAGTTGAGTTTCCAAGGTATGTGATCTTGTTCTGGTTCATAACAATGTTCCCCGTAAATAAATCACCTGCTTTTCTAACATAATCGTTAACTGACCTACCCGAATCTTCTATCTTACCTTGATTATTAAAAGTAGCAATATTATTAGCAACTGCAGTAGGATTTCGTACTAGTACATCTGATAGTTGTACATTACTCGTCTTTAATCGTCCTTGTTTGTCCTGGAAAACTACAACTTCATTTGGATCTACACTTGCAACGTTTAACAAATTGTTGATTTCATTTTTGAGCTTATCAAGAGTCGCATACTTGGATAAGTCACCCTGGTAACCTTCTGTTAATAAATCTACTGCTAATGTTCCAAATTTTGTATAGTAGCTCATTATACATACCGTTCTACACAAAATTGTTGGATTAATATAACATAAAATTATACGATGGCGAAGATAATAAACTTTGACACCGAGCGATTGGTGAAGCATAAACATAACAATGAACTTCCAGACTGTCATTATCTTATTGTTGGGCGAACTGGATCTGGTAAAACAAATTTGTTATTAAATCTTTTACTCAATAATAACTTTAACTATGATAAGGTGTATATTTACACCATCAACCCCCAACAAGACAAATACGAGTTACTAAGTGAGTATAATGATAAACTTCGTGATGACCTTGGCATTGGTGATGATATATTTTTGATAAAACAACCAGAAGAACTCGTTCCAGTGAATGAACTCGATTCGTCAGAGCAGAAGATAATCGTCTTTGATGATATTCCGCTAAACAATGAGGAAATGAACAAGATTAGATCATATTTTTCACTATCACGTAATAAAAGATGTAATTCTGTTTATCTTGCCCAAGGTTTTTATAATGTTGATAGGTTTATTAGGCGAAATACGGGTTGTTTCATATTATTTCCCGGACTAGATAATGTGGATGTGAGAAATATTGCAAACGAACAATGTGGTGATGTTACAAAAGATAAATTTATCGAATTATATCATCGAGCAACTAAAGATCGATATAGTTTCTTTTTATTTGACAAGCTAGCGCGTGATCCAACCAAGATGTTTCGTTGTTGCCTTGAGACGTTTCTATGATATAATTTTGTAAAGCGTATAAATATAATGGACAAACATCAACAGAAAATCGAATTACTAAAAAATTTTCTCGAAACTCGAGCGGCTTTTAAGAAAAAGGTGGAAGAAGCTCGACGTGGACAAGTTCAAGCAGAAGAAGAAAGAACCAAATTTTTCAAACCTGTTACTGAGGCGATGCTTGGCAAGCAGCCAGAAATACCAACATTGTCTCCGGAAGAACTAGCAAAAATGAAAGAAAAAGGTTTGTTAGGTTTACTAGGAGAAATATCGAAAGAAGAAAATAAAAAAATTGCAGAAAAACTTGTAAGAGACATTGTTGATCCTATTGCACGACAGGTTGAATTTGATAGATTAATAAACAACCCTCTTGCACTTCAGCAAGCTATAACAACAAAGGCTGTTAATCCCGACGAGTTAAGGAGGTTAATAGAAAAAGTGTCAGAACAAACTGAGGAATTAGCTGAGAAACAAAAAACGTTACAAGAAAGTATGATAAAAATAATGCCTCTTGAGGATACTATCATATTTTACAGAAGACAAGCTAGGGTAGAAATAGACGATTCCGAGTATAACGAGTTTATGGAAAAATATTATATCACTAATATTAATAGTATTCGAGATTGGCCAGAAGAAAACTATAACGATTTGATAGAAAAATTAAAAAGAATTGTAGAAGAGGGCTCACGTGCTGATGACGAAATTAAAGATCAAAAAGATAGAAAGAATTTTCTAGTATTATTTGATCAGATGAGAGAAGGAATTATTGCTGAGATTTTACATAAAACAGCAAAACAATATCGAAATAAACCAGGAGGTTATAAGAAAAGTTGGAATTTTAAAAGATTGTTTGATAAATACGAAGATGTTCGAGATAAAAGATTACCAGAGAAAAAAAATGGAGATGGAGTTAAAGTTTTTACATCAAACGCAGACATAGTCGATCGGCTAATGCTGTTGATATCCTCTAAAGAAGCTGGTAATGAAAGTGTAGAGATTGATAACGAAATTATTGATATACTTGATCATCTAAGATCGAGTGGATTACTAACATCATCCGAGTACGAAATTTTACACCGCGATCTTATCTAAAATATTAGTATAATGCAAACAACATTATTGCTTGATTCATCACAAATAACAGGAAACAGCGCGAATTTTACAGTAAATTACAACCCACCAATAGAACTAGATCCTGCAAAACAGTATGAGATTGGATTCATTTCTTGTACTTGTTGGAACGCCATGCCGAATATTAAAACTGGGATTAATGATGAAATTTTAATCGTTAATGTTAAACAATCTCCAACATCACAAAAAGAGTTTATTGATATACAATACAAACTACAGATTCCACAAGGAGCTTATAACATTACTGATCTAAACAGAACAATAAAAGAGCTTCTAACAAAAGCTGGTGGGAATGCTGATAATTTCGAATTAGCGGCGAATTATAACACCTTACGAGCTAGGATAACAGTGAAAAGAAATATGAAAGTCCTCTTTGAAGAAAGAAGTTTTGGAAAGATGTTAGGTTTTACTAGAGTTTTATACTATACCACCGGTGAAGATAAATCTTTGACATTTGATGGAGAACTACCAGTAGATATTACAGAAGTAAATACAATACTCATCAATTGCTCTATCGCATCTGGATCTTATACGTCAAAAGGCAACCGCGGGCAAACGATCTACAGTTTCTCACCAGAAGTCCCACCGGGTTCTCTCATGCAAATCAATCCGCGACAGATTATCTACTATCCAATAACACCTGAGAATCAAATTACAAGCATTACAATGCAACTCACAAACCAATCTGGACGACAAATAGACGTGAACAACGAGATAGTCACGTATTACTTACACCTACGCACTGCCTAGGAATGTGATTTTGTGTACATAATTTTATAAAATGAGACGAAGAAAAGTTTATCGAAGAAAAATCGTAGGTGGATTTTTTGGAAATATATTTACAACAATTGCAGAGAATATTCCAGGAATCGCGCGTAAAGTAGCGCCCATTGCACTTGACTCTGGTAAAGCTTTCGCTACAGGGGCGGCATCTTCAGCAGGCACTGCAGTAGTGCAAAAGATTGCTGATAAGATTAAAGGACCTTCCCCATCAGAAATAAAACGAGTAATATCAGATATTGCGCCAACAGAAGAAACAAAACGAGCTATGATAGCTACAACAAAAAAATTATTGTCGCCGAGTGGTGAAGAAATAGTACGTAAACTTGTAAAGAAAACAAAACCGATGACCCCTGCTGCCTTTTAATTTTGTGTAACGATTATAAAATAAATGTCAGCTAAAAACTATCTCGACTTTGCAGAAGAAATTGATACTGACGATGCTGTAACATAATTAGAGTATGTCGAGTATCTCGATGAGAACTCGAACGAACCGAATAAAACTGGGGTTAGAACTTTTAACACAAGAGACGAGGACGTGTTTCTACTACCCCATAAGGCAATGTTAGAAGTGCGTGGCCAAATATTAACTGTGATAGGTGGTGATATTGCAGCTGATGCAGAAATCGCTCTCGTCAATAATGGTTGGAGCTTGTTTAAGAGTGCACGATACCAACTGGCCAATCAAACCGTAGAAGATATTTCGATGCACTTACCCATAGCGAGTACAATACTAAACATCGTTTCGTTTAGCGATGACTATTCCAGATCAATAGCCACAAATATGATGTGGTTCAAAGATACTGGACTAGGGACAACTGTGTCGAACGAGTTTCGTACTGGTGCTGGTAATTTTGCTGATAATAACAATAATCTCATCGCCAATCCTGCTGCTGATGCCGCTGCGATAGGTAATTCGATCAGGTTAGCCGTTACAAATATAAGACAACAACGATATAACGAGGGATTTGCTAAACGAAAAGCGTTGGCCGCAGAATCTCGCCAAATAACGATGATGCTTCCGTTAAGTACAATCTTTGGATTTTGCCGTGATTATAACAAAGTGTTTCGAGGAATAAAACATACGCTTATATTAGATCGAGCTGATCAAAACGATTGTATAATGCACGCCGGTGGAGTGGCTGAGGGACAGTTTTCTATTACAAGATTAGCACTGTGGATGCCTCGGGTTGTCCCTTCATTAGCTAAAATGATGGAGCTCGAATATTTACTAGCCACCTTTACAAAAAAGATACACTTCCAACAGAACAGGATTTATCAAACAGCCATTCCCAACGCGACTGATTACACGTGGCGTGTAACGACCACGCCCAGCGAACAACTACCGCGACACTTGTTCGTCGTATTTCAACGACAAGCAAGTCGTAACAATCAGGAAATGAACAACTCCGTATTCGATAACCCAGACGTTAGACGAATATTTGTGAGAGTAAATTCCAAACAGTATCCCGAACGTGCAATCGAATGTAATTTTGCCGTAGACGCCACCAGAAACATCTCTCGGCCGTACATGTATCTTATGGAAGCAATGCAAAAATATCAGAACGCGGACAGTGGATCTCAAATATCAATAGAAGAGTTTCGATCGCTCTATCCCATCTTTTACTTTGATGTATCAAAACATTTGGAGCGTGTTGTGGGATCGACTGCAGATATTGAGGTCACGTGGACACTGGGCGATGTGCCAGGTGAACAGTATAACGTATACGCGCTATTGGTTAGTGATCGATTTCTGACCATCGATTCAATCAAAGGAAGAATGACAGTACAAGTTTAATCTAACAACTTGGATATAACATTATGAAAACCAAATACACAACTCGAGAAATATACCTAACATCTGGTCAAGTTGAAAAATTATCAGCAGCTGTTGCTAAACGCAGCTCTGTTTCTTTGATGATCTCTCCGGAAACTTCAAATAAAATTGCAGTAAAAGTCATGCTAACGCAACAACAAATCAATAAACTCGATCGCAACAAACCTTTTGTGCTGAAATTATCTGTTTCTCAGGTAACTGCAATGTCAAAAGAAGGTGGATTTTTTGGACCAGCGTTATCAATAATAGCTAGCAAAGTTTTACCAGTACTTGGTACACTTGGACTTGCGGCTGCGTCAGGAGCAGTCTCTGGCGCAACGAAGAAAGCAGTCGAAGGTCGTGGTATCAAACAAATCTATCGTTAATTTTATGTAACGGTATAAAATAAAATGCCAACGAAAAAGTCGCCGAAAATGCCAACGAAAAAGTCGCCGAAAATGCCAACGAAAATGCCAACGAAAAAGTCGCCGATAAAAACAAAATCATCGAAAAAAAAGACAACAACAAAACGCAAACAAACAAAACAAGGAGGAATTATTCCTTTCGCTCCACTTCTAGCGGGACTAGCGGGAAGTCTGCTGCCAAACTTACTAGGAATCGGACGCGGATTAACTCTACCAGGGACCAGACGTTATTGAGCAATTTTGACATCATTGAAAAATTGAAGGACGTTGTTGGATTTCGAGGAGTATTTTCCAAGGATGAACTCGATGACGTACCAACAGGCGGTTCTTGTGTTGTAAATATTGAAAACTTCAATGATGGCTCTGGCACCCACTGGGTTGCTGTCCACGATAACAATTATTTTGATTCGTTCGGACTTCCTCCAAGCGATCTCATAAAAAAATATATTTTTAAAAAATTTGATAAAATAAATTATTCGTCTAATCAACTACAGCCGATTGGAACATCAGCTTGTGGTTATTATTGTATCATGTTTGTCAGACAAATGCACCAGAGTAAAAGCTCTGGGAGTAAAAACTTTTTAAAGTTTATTTTACAATTTGATGAGCTTCCTTCTCATGCGAATGATAATATTGCAATCAATTTTATCTAAACTCCTTGATATAATAATGTCAACATACTGTCTCAAATGCAAAACTAAAACAGAGAACAAGGATGAGATGACGGAAAAAACGAAAAATAATAGAACGATGTTAAAAAGTATTTGTGCAATCTGTGGTAGAAAGAAAAGTATGTTTTTGAAAAAACAAGTAGGATCTAGCGTTGATAGAGTTATCTTGATCGACGATTAATCTTATGAAACAAAATAAAATAAAATGAAATGCAATTGTGATTGTGACAAAGATCTTTGCATAGAACAAGATAAAATCATTACGTACTGTCAACGTTGTAACAACAGAGAAATAATAGGGTTAGGTATAGATATACATAAACTAATTGGTAAATTACCAAAACCAAAAGGCGGTTGGACATTGCCAGGCCATCGGTATACAGGGCCTTACAATCCGCTAGATCAACAACTAGATGAAAACGACAATCCATTGCCGGGACAAGAGCCTTATAATCAAGTGGATGCAATAGCAATGCGTCATGATATCTGTTATCGTGATCATGAAAACTCGAAAGCAGATTGTGATAAAGTAATGTTAGACGAATTACATGATATGGAGCCAACAAATCTACGAGAACGTTTTGATAGAAGATTTGTTCAAGGAATGATAGGAGCAAAATATAAACTTGGACTCGGTAAAGAATTATACGATGATCTTGCAGTCGAACTACACAGACCTAAAAAAAAAAGTTTCCGAGACGTAAAGTTGTTGCAAACGCTGTAGATGATATCTGGGCAATAGATTTGGTAGATGTATCTAATATGGCTCAGTTTAATGATAATAAGAAATACTTGTTTAATGTTATAGATGTTTTTAGCAAATATGCTTTCAGTGTGCCAGTTTCAGATAAAACAGGGACTTCAATGACTGATGCGCTAAAACAAATAATAACGAGTACCGAAAGAAAACCAAACAAAATCTGGACTGATCATGGAGCCCAGTTCTTCAACAAAAAGTTTGAGCAGTTTCTAGAACAAAATAATATTAAAAAATACGTTACAGGAAACGAAGGCAAAAGCGTTGTTGTCGAGAGATTTAATCGCACGCTAAACGAGCTGATACATAAACACCTGACAGCTAAAAACACCAACAGGTACATCGATGACCTTTCTCAAATCGTAGGCGAATATAATAACACGAAACATCGAACCATCAAAATGTCACCCAATGACGCTATCAAAAATCCAATATTAGCAAACGAAAACATGTACCGCAGACATAAATTTAAGGTCGGTGATAAAGTTAGAATCTCTTTGACTAAAAAGATATTTGAAAAAGGATTTACTCCAAACTGGAGCGAAGAAGTATTTGTTGTTGATAAAGTACTCTTAACAATACCTGTAACGTACGTTTTAAAAGATCTGGAAGGGGAACCTATAGTAGGTAGTTTTTACGAACAAGAACTACAAAAAACTGAACAAGATGTTTTCGTTATCGAAAAAGTGATTAGGAAAAAAGGAGATAAAAGTTTAGTCAAATGGCGTGGGTATAGTGATAAATTTAACAGCTGGATTCCAACCCGGTCGATTTTATCGACTGCGAAATAATGCTATTATAAATTTCCTCATACTTTCGTTTGATAGATTTGCATTTTACTGGTTTACATAATGATATTAGATATTGTCTACGATCGTCAGAGATCGTCATTAGATTAAAAATCTTGACAAATATGAAATCGAATTTGATATTTTTCTGTCGGTCTGGAATTTTAATGTTTAAGAAAGGTCTGATTAACTGCAAAAATACCTGCTGTTCGGTAACGGTAAAATTAAATTTTATAATTTTTTTAGCAATGTGATACTTGACATTATATTTTCCAGTGGTTGGTCTGCTATAATTATATCTGTTAACGACGGAGACTATTTCACCATCATCACACTCGTTGTTATATAAAATATCATCTTCGTTATAACCAACAGATTTGTGTATCATATCATTAGAGATTGTGGAGACCTTATCGCTGATATCACTAGTATCTTCTTCGTATAGTTGAACGAGTCGTTTCATCATATCCATATTATAATATACTTTTTATCTAATTTGTTGTTATAAGATGACTGACAAGGTAAAATATCACCAAAAAGTTAATATAATAAACTACCACGAACTGACCGAAGCGGTAAGAAAATGCCTGTCAGGTTATAGTTCATATTCCGTTGACGTTATTGTAATGCAAGGTGATTCTCATAAAATATTACTAACAGAAGCAGAAAAAAATAAAATTAATGAAAGTGCAGTAACGACGCTAAAATTTGATTGCGATGATATTATAGCATTTGCTCATCATTGTTTGACTAAAACCGAATTACAAAATATTATTAATCATCATATCTAAAAATAATACTAGCATCATATTTGTTTGAAAAAGCTGATTTTGTTGCTCCATCAGCTACAAATTTTACTGCTCTGGGATTTATATTATAATATTTCGCCGCAGATGTAATTGATTTGAATTTGATCTCCTCATCCGTTTCAAGGTTTAACGAAATAACAGGTTTTATTGGGCATCTAAAATTAATACCACCACCTCGTCCTTTTCTCACATTTTCCTGTTGGGTCACTAGCTCCAGATTTTCCAATCGATTGTCTGTTTTTACATTATTGATATGATTAATAACCAGACCATTGGGTATAGATCCGTTGAACACCTCGTAAACAAACCTATGACCAGTATAACAAACTCGATCTGTCGATGTTCCTCTAACAGTTACTATAAGATATCCCATATTGTTCATAGAACTAAGAACTTTTTTAGTTTTTCTGTTTCTAACAATACCGCGATCGTTAGCCTCGTATAAATCAAAGACCGGATGCGGCTGAAACTCGTCTTGTAAGGATAAATTTTCAATATTATCATCAGTGACTTTACCGTTATAATGATATACTCGTTTCCCCTCTGGAATGTCATCGCAAAATAACGTGTAAATAAAATCTTTTCTAAACATCGTAATTCTTTCAGTATTATCTCCCTTTACACTAATCGTATAACCCGCTGGCGTTGCTTTACCAACAGATATTCCAGTAATGATATTAATAACCGAACCAAGTGCATTTCCAGCGTACAGGTTGTACTTCGGATAAACATGATATACCTCTTGCTCACGTGCGCTTGTCAGATTTACTGTCATTATATTATAGGTGATATTTTTTTATCTCTAATTGTTGTTTAGCGCATGCGCAGTGTGAGGTAAATTATCAATTAGAGATTATATTATAATATAATAATGTTAAAATTGCGTGATATAGCCAAGAAGAGACTTATTGGAGAACCTGATAAAATAGCGACTGCTTTTACAGGTTTTGATAATAGTTATCAGTTTGATAATCAAAACGTTTTAGTAAATTTTTCTGAAACAAATCTCTTTCATCTGCTACAGACGACTGTAAAACGTGAGCTTGAAAAACACAAGGGTCTAAGATTGTTAGTGCAATATCACGTTATATTTTCAAAACTACTTGTGACGGAAGAATCTACTAACAAGGAAATTGCAGACCCTTACATCAACGCAAAATCTAGACGTGTTTTACTTGGTAGTGATCTTTTGTCACTATCTAATGAAATACACCAAGAAATTTGGAAAAAAATAGAAGAATTTACCGAATTAGGTTCGGGTTGGAAGTTTGAAATGATCAAGGAAATTTTGTTTCACACGATGAAATATGACGCATTACGCGGTAGTTCGTATATCGACCTGCCACCAAAAATAAAAAATAAACAGTGCTGTATAAACATAAAAAACGTCGATAGCAAATGTTTCCAATGGGCTGTTCTTTCCGCGCTATTTCCAGCAGAAAAAAATGCTGATCGTGTTGAGAAATATATCAGTCACGTGTCAAGATTAAATTGTGCTGGTATTGACTTTCCAGTGGCAGAAAATCAAATACCAAAGTTTGAAAAGCAAAATAATGTTTCGATTAACGTTTTCGGATTAGATGAAAAAGAAAATGTCTATCCGAGGTATATTTCAGAAAAAGCTTCACAATCGACTATCAATTTACTGTTTTATAAAAATCATTACGTTTGGATCAAAAACTTTAACAGACTAGTTGGAAGACAGTATAATAAAAATAACAACAAAAAGTTCTTTTGTTATCGCTGCTTGCACGGTTGTAGAGACAATGAAACATTACAAAAGCATTTGCAGTACTGTAGTGACGTACAAAGAATAACAATGCCATCTAAAAAAGATAGCGTGTTACAGTTTGTCCATCATAATCATAAACTAAAAATTCCTTTCGTCATATACGTCGATTTCGAATGCTTACTTCAACCTGTACTTGGCGTAGAAAATGATCCTAACCAATCGAATACAAGAAAAATTCAAAATCATGTTCCGTGCGGAGTAGCGTACAAGGTAGTTTGTTGCGCTGATTCGAGGTTATCTAAACCAATCCAACTCTATCGTGGTAAAAATCCAGCTGTCTGGCTTCTCAAGCAATTGATCAGCGAAGTTGATCATATAACTTATCGTTTGAAAAGAGTAACTCCAATGTTAAAATTAACACCTCAACAAGAATCTGATCACGAGCAAGCGAAAATTTGTTATATTTGTGAAAAAGCTTTTGACCCTGACAATGTCAGGAAAAAAGTACGTGACCATTGCCATTTGACCGGACAGTATCGTGGAGCGGCTCATGACCAGTGTAATTTAAAATTTCACGCTCCAGATTTTATTCCAGTTATTCTTCACAATTTTCGAGGATATGATAGCCATATTATAGTAGAAGCTTTTGGTGATCCTGATATAAAATCTCGTCTAAAACTCGATAGCGTCATCAAATGCATTCCAAATAATTTTGAAAAGTATATGTCAGTTACGCTAGGTAAATTACGTTTTATTGACAGCCTGCAGTTTATGGCAGCATCTTTAGATGAGCTAGTAAAAGGTTGTAGTAAATTTAATAACCTAAGAGACTGTTTTGGAGATAAATTTAATCTACTAGCTAAAAAAGGAGTTTTTCCATACGAATATCTCGACGATTGGAGTAAATTTGATGAAACATCTTTACCTGGCAAAGATAAATTTTACTCGCAACTTAAAAATGAAAATATAACTGATGACGAGTACAAGTATGCACAAGATATCTGGAAAGAGTTTGGTTGGGAGACTTTTGGTGATTATCACGATTTGTATTTGAAAACTGACGTGTTATTATTAGCAGATGTTTTTGAAAGTTTTCGTGAAGTGAGTTATAATAATTATGGACTAGATCCTTGCTGGTATTATTCTGCCCCTGGGTTGTCATGGGATGCTCTGTTAAAGTTTAGTAAGGTAAGGTTAGAATTATTGACAGACGTGGATATGTTCAATTTTATCGAAAAAGGTATCCGAGGCGGTATTAGCGTGATAACGAAGAAATATGCTGAAGCAAACAACAAATATTTGAAAGAGTATAATCCTGACCTTCCTTCGAAGTATATAGTTTATCTAGATTGCAATAACTTGTACGGGTATTCGATGGGAGAACCAATGCCGTTTGGTGGATTTCATTGGATCACGGCTGATCAATTTCTATCAGAGACAGAAAAAAAGATACCCGACGATGTTTCGTATTTCGTTGAAGTTGATCTCGATTATCCAACTTCGCTACACAAATTACATAACGATTATCCTTTCTGTGCGGAATCGATGGTCATAGATTATAGTTTGTTATCAGAAGAACAACAAGCGTCAGCATTACCAAGACAACATTCTATGGTAAAGAAACTAGTACCAAATTTGCTTCATAAACGTAATTATGTTTTGCATTACAAAGCTTTAAAACAAGCAGTCGATGCTGGTCTTGTGTTGAGAAAAGTTCATCGCGTACTAAAATTTAATCAGTCGCCGTGGATGAGAGGTTATATTAACTCGAACACTACAAGAAGAGCTGCGGCAAAAACTGATTTTGAGAAAAACTTTTTCAAACTGATGAACAATTCTGTTTTTGGTAAGACGATGGAGAATATTAGGAAACGCGTAAATATCGAACTAGTCAATGATGTCAATCGCAGAAACAAACTTGTGTCAGACGATGGTTTTGTGAGCATGAAAATATTTAATGAAAATCTTGTTGCGATACAAAGAAGAAAAACAAATCTAAAACTAAACAAGACGATCTACGTTGGAGCTTCAGTGTTAGATTTATCAAAGTGGCTGATGTACGATTTTCATTATAATTTTGTTAAAAATCAATGGCCGGCTAGTAGATTATTATTTACTGATACTGATTCGCTCGTATATGAAATCGAATGTGAGGACATCTATCAGGATATGCATGATAATAGATATCTGTTTGATCTTTCTGATTACCCACGTGACAGCAAATTTCATGACGACACAAATAAAAAGGTTATTGGTAAGTTCAAAGATGAAATGAACTCGAGCGCTATCAAATACTTTATCGGATTACGTAGTAAAATGTATGCTGTATTGTTAGACAATAATAAAATAACAAAAAAAAGCAAAAGGTCTGCCTCGTGATTTTGTTAAAAAGTTTATAAAATTTGATGACTACAAGTACGCGCTTGATGGTGGTGTTAGTTTTATAAGAGCTATGTCAATTCGGACAAATCATCATAAGCTCGAAACAGATGTCCTTATCAAACGCGGTTTGAGCAATTTTGATGATAAACGTTATTGCGAAAATGGGGTAGATACATTTGCACTTGGGTATTGTCATGATGATAGAGATATATTTGACATTATCTTTGCAAACTAAAATTTTATCTAAACTTTAAAAATAATGTTTGAAAATTTGACAGTAACAAATAGCTACAGTAGCAAAATCAAATATCTAATGATGGACGGCAAACCATTGACAGTTGAAATTAATAATGAAACATCAGGCATATGCTTTAGTGGTACCCGTGACAAGTTAAAACTTTCGCTCATCAGATCTGATGACAGCGAG
Organism: Potamilus streckersoni; assembly: GCA_016746295.1. Lineage (NCBI taxonomy): Eukaryota > Metazoa > Mollusca > Bivalvia > Unionida > Unionidae > Potamilus > Potamilus streckersoni. The sequence goes on from JAEAOA010002366.1 coordinate 682,640, forward strand.
TATTTTAATTATCTCGAACAATTGTATCAAAAGTTGCTAGCGGAATTTAACAACTTTCATTGTCCGATTAGTCAGCAAAAATACACCAAACTTACAATTGATCTTGATCGGTCAAAGTTGTATTTTATCGACAAAAAATACCCTCTTAACAAATCACAAATAAAAGATTTGTTTGAGTCCCGTCGTTATGTGAGCGGTAAAATAAAGTTTAGCCTCTATTACCATGATAATGAAATATTTTTGATATCTACAGTTGAGACATTAACAGTTGGTAATGAGGTATAATACCACTTACCTTATTGGAATTCTAATGCGTAATTTAGTCCACAATCGCCACGCTCTGCTAAATCGTAATGATTTGGAAAATTGAGTCTGACATATCATTCTGCTTATTCTGGAAGATCACGTAATTAAATTTTACCTGTTACCTAGATATTTTGCAACAGGTGTTCTATTGTATTTGTTTGGAGGTCTAGAGGGGTTGTTGAGCTCGGATTCTTAACGCAATTATTGATTGCAACAGGTGTTCTATTACGTTACCTAGGTATTTTGTATTTGTTTGGAGGTCTGGAGGGGTGGGGAGAGGGGTTGTTGAGCTCGGATTCTTAACACAATTATTGATTGCAATAGGTGTTCTATTACGTTGCCTAGGTATTTTGTATTTGTTTGGAGGTCTGGAGGGGTTGTTGAGCTCGGATTCTTAACACAATTATTGATTGCAACAGGTGATCTATTACGTTGCCTAGGTATTTTGTATTTGTTTGGAGGTCTGGAGGGGTGGGGAAAGGGGTTGTTGAGCTCGGATTCTTACTTTCCCCTACTACTGACACGCCGTACATTTTTCGCGTTTCTGATTCAGAGATGAGCGATTTGACGGTTCGTAAGGAGAGATAACTCGGCAGTTCGTAAATGACGATTAATCAAACTCAGTTTTATTTTCTATTGAGTTTTTTTTTGAAGGCGACATACTAATTTTCACGATATATTTGAATCAACTTGTCATTACTTCAAAGTAAAAAAAAAATTCCATTTGATGACTTTAATACGTTGTAATTGCATCTCGACCTAAGCAGTCCATAAAAAGGAATATACTTTGTATAATTTTTATCCTTTAATTAACTATGACCAGCAAATGGAGCAATTGTTCCATGACCCCATTCCCCGAGTTCTGGAATTGCTGCATAGTCTTTTGCCATTATATGTTGGTCTTGACTCTGATTATACCATTATCATTTAATTAAGACAACAGCATCTATTATGTACGATAGAATGTCTGTCCAAATACCCATATTTTTGAGTAATTCAAAATTCATTGATCAAGCTATTTCTTTCTCAGATTGTCCTCGACTGCTCATTCATTGCGCCCTGCATATCTAAAAAAGGGAGTTCAATGCTTTTTGAATGAGGAACTTGTCAAATTTGAAGACAGACCTACCTTCTTTTTTTTTTCTAACCTGCTTACTTTCTAAATGCATTTCTACCATACAACTTAACTTCAAATATATCCCACAATCTCCACAAGCATGTTGATGCAGAATATTTTACCTTGACAATCTTCATAAACCGCGTTGAAGAGTTGATAACTTCTTCTAGAACAGTCTAATAATAATAATAATAATAATAATAATAATAATAATAATAATAATAATAATAATAATAATAATAATAATAATAATAATAATAATGATGATGATGATGATAATAATAATATATAATAATAATGATGATGATGATGATGATGACGATAATAATAATAATAATAATAATAATAATAATAATAATTATAATGATGATGATGATAATAATAATATATAATAATAATAATGATGATGATGATGATGATGATAATAATAATAATAGTAATAATAAAATAATAATAATAATAATGATAATAATAATAATAATAATAATAATAATAATAATAATAATAATAATAATAATGATGATAATAATAATGATGATGATGATGATGATAATAATAATAATAATAATAATAATAATAATAATAATAATAATAATAATAATAATCATAATAATGACAAGTCGGTAATAATGCATCATATCAGTAATTCATAAATATATTTATTTTCTCAGACTGACCTGTTAATTTGTAACTGAAAGCATCATCGTCGCTGGCGCATTCATCACTGACTGTTAACATTAAGTGCTACTTTATTTTGCCAGTACTGAATACTTGGTTGCCACAGACTGAGACTGACTTCAGGTATCTTACTTTAACACCCACCCACCCACTAATAATAATAATAATAATAATAATAATAATAATAATAATAATAATAATAATAATAATCATAATAATGATGATGATAATAATAATAATAATAATAATAATAATAATAATAATAATAATAATAATAATAATAACAACAACAACAACAATAATAATGTTGATGATGATGATGTTGATGACGACGACGACGATGATGATAAATCAATAAAAGACCGCATAACAAATAATTAAAATCTGTACACAGTGTTGAAATGTGTATTCTCTGAGTGTCGTATATATTATTTATAATTATTATGAGACCTGAATGAATGATATTCAAGGCTGGATTATCAAAACAATCGAACAAGTAATAAGAAAATAACCAATTGCCTACCGTTGTTGCCTCGATCCTGATTGCCGTCCAGGACATCACTGCTTAAGTCTGCAAACGCAGCATAAAAAGCAAATGTCAAACGTTACACACCTGTCGTCTTAATTATTTTAAAATATTAGTGACAGTCAAAACAATAAAAAAAAAGTCATAACAAAATTTAACCAGTGACCTGTTTGCCAACAGACTAAACAATGACATCTCATTTACTCTTCCTTAATATCCTAACCCAGTCATTATACAGTCTTATTGTTACAAATGTAATTCATGTACTGATATTATCAGATGTTTCTCCGTGCTTTGAGTTTAATAAAAATGTATATAAAACTCCTCCGTGTAAACACAAATCCTTTAAACGGAATTTGGATTGAACGAGCTTGCATTGGATATATTCAGTTCATTTCGAACACTTTATTTGGTTCGTTTTAACAGTTTCTCAACATGAACAGTATTAAGCCAAACAATGTGTGTGTGTTTGTGTGTGTGTGTGTGTGTGTGTGTGTGTGTGTGTGTGTGTGTGTGTGTGAAAGTGTGTATATGTTTATTACCAGTCCATAAAGGAATATACCTTGTATGATTAAATTAGAATGCTTACAATTGTTATCTTTAACTTTTCTTATTAATATTTTACAACTTTAGTATTTATATTTAAAATTCATTCATAAAAAGCCTTTAAATTTCCAACGTTTAATGTCCGAAAGTCGTGAGCATGACACAGAAAATGTAGTTATATATCTGCAAAAATAAATTAAAAAAAATAACAGCCAAAGGGGAAAAAAAAACAACGCAAGAAAAGCAAGTAACGCGTTTATCTAGACGTGAAAGTAAGATGCATTGAATAATTTTTATCCTTTTGATGACTATGATCAAGGCAGGAATATAGGCGAAGCAAATGGAGCAGTTGTTCCATCGCACCCTCCTCCATTTTTGAAAATGTTGCATGGCTTTTTACCACCTTAATCTGACTTTGATTATGACAATTATCATTTAATGAAGACAAAAGCGATAAAAATAAGGTCTATCCAAAAGCATTCACATTTATGTGCAGTTTTGATTGATTTGTCGATCTTTTTGTCTCCAAGTATCCTCGACTGCTCATTCATAGAGCACCGACATTTCTCAAAAGAGAAGTCGGTGCTTGTCACTGATGTACTTGCAAATTGAAGAAAGACTAAATACCTTCTTTTCTAATTACACATTAGTCCGATAAATCACCCCCCAATCTGTGATGATACTGATGGAAGATATTTGAAGCTGATGTCGCTTGTTCCTTAAAATGTGCAATTTTGCTGCTTGCAAAATCTTTCCGGAACACGTCTTGCTACAATTTAGATACGTACCAGTATTTGGTAACAGACATATCAGAGAAAATACCGGTTACTGTATAAATGTACACCGACCTATGCAGACAAAATTTGCTGTCAATTTGCAGGTTTTAATGAATAGGCGATATCAGCCCCTAAACCCCCGGTCAATGTCATCACGTGAGAGGGGATGATCTAACGGCCTATTTACATACCTCCTTACCTCCTTAACCGCTACATTGGCCTAAGTGGGTAAGCGTCCGCCTCGGAGGTCAGCGGATCAAACTGCAGCCGAGTTATATCAAAGACTTTAAAAATTGTACTAGCGGCTGCCTCGCTTGGCGCTCAGCATTAAGAATCAGTGTTAGGACTGGTGTCAAGATAATGTGAATGGGTGGGACATCATGCTACATGTCTACGGCATGATGCACTAGTGCTAGAGATCGCTATAACTGCCACATTGCAGATATCGTAGCGATATGACTGAAATTGTTTTTAAAGCTACGTTAAAATTCAAATCATACACACAAATACACACCTGCTTATTTTCTAACCTACACTTCTGCCTGCAACTTTACATCCATATACATTTATCTTTTGCCCCCTGCAACCCCAACTCAAATCATATTAATGCATACTATTTTACATTTACTCTTTCGGTTATTTCTAGTATTAGATTTGTAACATTAGACTGCACAAAGGAGGTAAATATATCTATTTTTGAGTCGGATGAGTATCGCATATTTTCCGCGTAAATATGATGTGGTTGGATAAATTTCTGTCTGTTGGCAGATCGGTCTATGTCCACATTCTTCTGTGAACAGAGATCAATTAATTTACTTCTGTAATTTAAGACTTACACCACGCTTGTATAAAGGTTGGATCCCATGTTACAGATATACCAACCCCTCCATCTTCACCTCACACAACCGCTACCGACTGAGCAATACCTTAAGTTTTACTTCTTTTTCTTGTTCTTTCCTTGGGGTTTTGTCGCCATTTTTCATATATGATGTTTTTGATATAAATGACCTAACAAAGCCCTCTGGTGCTAACTTGGTCATATTCAGACAGACGAGATCGAATTTCCGCAACTCCTTTCTGATAGAATAGAAAAAATGGTCTCCAAAATGTTCATTGAAAAAAAATAATTGCAGAAGGCGGGATTTGAAAAGGTTTTCCAAAGATCTCAGCCAATTAGTGAAGCAAATACTGCATAATAATTTAATGGGCTTCTTTGGATCAATTAAACCGCATAAAATGATACATAGCACGTTGGAATATAAGAGATATTAAGCTGGACATACTATAAGAAAACTGTACTGTCTACGTGATAAATATACAAATACATACCTCTCATGTCACGATTATATTTGATATCCAGGACATCAGCTTTTTTTAAAGGAACTACAAATAATAATAATAATAATAATAATAATAATAATAATAATAATAATAATAATAATAATAATAATAATAATAATATAACAACAACAATAATAATAATAATAATAATAATAATAATAATAATAATAATAATAATAATAATAATAATAATAATAATAATAATAATAATAATAATAACACATTAAAATAAACCATGACAACAAATTGAAAACGTTACCCAGGAATAATGTGTCCATTCTGTGATTGTTGTCTTAATTATTTTCAAATATTGTCAGAGCTGCATAAATAAAACTCAAGGCCCTAATATTGAAATAATTGGGCAGGTAATATCAACTAAAAAAAACCTAGTGGGTTACCTTTATCGGCTATTCCTTGGTAGTTCTCCAGGACATCACTGCTTAAGTCTACAAGTAATAGCAAGGATGCCTTAGTAAAAATGTGGAATGCAAATCAAATTACAAACATTACACATCATTATTGTGTTCATTATCTCCTGTCGTCTTAATTATTTACAATGTCAGCAGATATGCATCAGCGGAACGTAAGATAAGAGTATCAAACAATCAAAGAAGTAATATGGTAGTATCAAAATTTAATAATGTTCGCCTTCACAGTACAAGAAAAATGACACATCGCAGTCATCTTAATACAGTCTTGATCAATTTACAAATTTTTTATTGTATGGAAGGCAATACATGTATAGATATGTTCAGATGTTTCTTAGTGTTTTGAGAATATTAATGAATGTATTTAAACTCCTCTGGGTAAACAAAATTGTTTGATCGGAATTTGGTTTCAACGAGATAGTCATGGATATAATCTATTCGTTTGAGGCAGTTTATTTGGTTCGATCTAACATATAATCAAAATAAACAATGCTAAGACAAACGAGGTTATAGTGTGTTTGTTTGTTTGTGTGTGTGCTCACAAGTGTTATCTTTAATATTTCTCATTAATAGGGAACGGCATTAATCTTCGTATGCTAAATTTCACTCATAATTAGCCCTTTAAGTTTCCTTCGCTTACTGGCTGAAACTCGTGAATATAAAACAGAAAATGTCGTAATATATCTGCAAAATTACAAAATGACCCCCCCCTAACAACATATGAAAAGGCAAAGTTGTTTATCAGTTAATATATAAAGTGAAAATATCATTAACCATTCCTTCCAGAGCTCATAATTTCAAGTCTAAAATTTTTATCTGCGTTGGATGTAACGAGCATGATGACACGCTCCTTTCATTTTTGCGTTTTCATCGTCAGAATAATGTTTATACGGTATGAAATGGGAGATAACTCTGCAGTACACAAATGACGCTCTAGCACAATCGTTCTTTTTGATTTGGTGTTTTTATCTGTATTGGGGCAAACAATTTCCACATTATATTTTAATGAACTTAACATTTCTTCCATTAGCGCCTTCAATATTGTTTGGTGAGGGGAGTCAGGAGTTTGCGCAGGGAGGAGGGTCAGGAGTTTCTCAAGGGGTGGGGTATGGTCAGCTAGTCATGGCCTGGAGAGTTAGAATAAGAAGCAGTCTGAAACTAAATCTAACATTTATATTTATTAAGCGTTTTGAACAGAATCATGTGACATATTTTCAGCTTCATTTGCATGATTAACTAGTACCATGCTGCGGGCACATGGTTTATTTAATATATATATATATATATATATATATATATATATATATATATATATATATATAATAGATATATATATATATATATATATATATATATATATATATATATATATATATATATATAGTGACGGGATCGTTATACCTTTGTATCGTTTGTAAGAAGTTGGGGTAGGGTGTTTAAAATCAAAAAGTCAATCACTCGAATTTCACAATGGGCCCCGTTCGCTCGACCCTTTGAGCCCAATCTCATCATATGAGTTATAGTGTGAGAGTTTCGCCCTGTCCTTGGTGTTTACCCGTCTTCTAATTCTTTCCGTCTGTCTAATTCTCTCTTGGTTCCTTCTCGTACTCCTCCAGTTTTGCTCCTCCCGGCTACTTCTCCTC
>JAEAOA010002366.1:692500-845000 GCA_016746295.1 Potamilus streckersoni
CTTGTTCAAATTCAAGTTCATTCTGTACATCACCAGTAACATTTAGTTTCGTAAACAAATACTACATAGCTAATATTTTCTCTTTGTTTGCTTGTTAAGTATTAGGATCGTTGTGAATAAAGTTGAAAATGATAAGTTTAGTATTATTTTTTATCAGTTTACAACATCGAATTGGACCTACATCCTCGCTTTTATTTTGTGTCGTTTACACGAAAAAAAAATCCCTGCTTTCTTTTGATATTTTTAGTCGAATCATTATTATTGTTTTATTCAGTGTTTGCTTTGGGTGGAATTATTTATTTAAAATTTTATTCACTTTAAAAACAAAGAGCTTTTCACTTATATTCCACTCTACTACAGGCACTTCAACACATTCGAAATCGAAACATATTGGAACACCACTGGAATTTAATGAAACCTGTATTCCTTAAGGCTGGTGATATAGTTTCTTTTAGATTATTAGGGACTTAAATATCATTTTTAAAGTTCTATTTAAATTTTCACTTCGTATTCTTTGGAAAGAAATTATTTGGTAAAGTTTGTAAAACTTGTTGATTTTAGCTTTTTTATTACTTAGTTTAAGACCATAGCGCCGTAATACAGTGGCCTACCTTTGTCGCCTCGACCATTTTTGCTGTCCAGGACATCAGTGGTTAAGTCTACTAGGAAAGGTAAGGATGCCTTAGTACAATTGCAGTGTGAAAAAAATGTAAACGAAACATAGCATAAAAATGTTTACTTTCTCCTATCATCTTAATTACTTACAAGTATTACTAGAGCTACATGAATGAAACTTGATGTCAGATTATCAAAAAAATCAAAAAGGTAATATCAAAACTCAACAATTTAATCACACTTACCTGCTCACCTATGAATCAAAATAAAAAAAATACATCTCAGTTATCCTAACCTAGATAAGGCAATGTATGTACGGATATTTTCAGATGTTGCTTTGTGCTTTGGGCATAATAATGAATGTTGAAACTAGTCTTGGTAAATATAATTATTCGAACGGAATTTGGATTGACCTTGTTTGTATTTGATATAACATATTCGTTCGAAGCACTTTATTTTGCTCATATTAACAGTTAATCAAAATAAACAGTATTAAGACAAATGAAGTTATAATGTGTGCTTTTTTTAGAGATCAGAGCTTACAAGTGTTATCTTTAACATTTCTAGTGGGAACGGCTTTAGTATTTACATTTAAAATTCATTCACAATTGAGCCTTTTAGTTTCCATCGCTTAACGGATGAAACTCGTGAATGTAAAAAGGAAAATGTAGTCTTATATCTACAAAAGAAATTATAAAATATAAAATAACAAGAAAAGAAAATCAACGTTGTTTATGGTAAACGTTATCTAAATATTTCAAATGTATGATACTGTGTAAATATCTGTGTGTAAAAATCTCTACAATGCCGTATTACCACTTTTCGTAATTTCCGAGATAGTCACCTCTGCGGAATACAGCCACTCTTGTTTTTTTTCTTTCATATTTACTCTTAATTTCCACTTTAGGAAAAATGTATTTGTACACTGTAAGTGCTCATAAAATGATAAGTTTCGTATTCCCCTGTTACGATCTATATGGCGCTCTTTTGTAAATGTCTTGGATAGGTGGAAAAGCTCACAGATCTCTACATATACTACAAAGCTACATGAAAGAAGTGCCTAATCCTATTTTAAGAAGATGAGATAGATTTATCCTACAAATTATTCATCTTACCATTAGTTTCTTGTCGTCGTTTGTTGTCATCTTCTTTATTGGAATCATTATACTCATTCTTATGTCTACGATGGTCTCGTGATTCAGTTAAAACAGTCTATAAAAATATACAATAAATGAACTTATCTAGTGAGTTCATTCGAAAGCAACTAATTGTTGAAAATGCATCAGGAGTTATGCCGAATTTTCATGATGTGTCTAGGTTAGATATTTACATAATTAAGACAAGTCTTGGGCATCTAAGTGTATACTAATGCATTGGTTGTTCAGTGGGTGGCCGTAGAATCGTATTACTCGTTATACATTATGTTATTTCGCATAATGGAAGAATGCAGCATTCGTAAACTAATATAAACATAAGCATGATAGACATCATTTGAACTATATATATATATATATATATATATATATATATATATATATATATATATATATATATATATATATTGAGCTACATTCATGTATTTTAAAAAAAACAGGAACGAGGCAAGCAGTTTCTCTTTTCGTGTAACTATCAATAGCAGGTGTTACTTATCTGTATTTGGGATGTATGTATGCTATCGACGCTGAAGAGGTTAGGTAAGGTAGAAAATAATATAACATTTAATGTGTATTTTAAAACGTTCATTATTGTGAAGCTGTTCGTGAAATTTCGAATGGCTTGATCTATTTACTTTTCTTGTTCATGATTTCAAATAATTAATGTTCAATATTAAGCTTGAATTGTATTGCAAGTTAATTAACTAAAACACCTTACAATCTTTACATTCTAAACGATCATGTAATCGATCTGTATTCCTTATAAACGATCAGTAATTGATGAAATAAATCTATAATCCTTAGAAACGATTAGTAATTCCGGGAAGGGTTTGAGTTTTAATAACTGTAAAGGTTACATTATATTTATTCATTATAAACACACTATATGCAAAATAGTTATTTCTCCTCCGTCATGCAAAACAAGTGAAGAAAAACAACAAAAACCTCCATTCAGCACATATTGTGGAGAAATATAGACAGTAAAAGCACAAAAGTCTCTGGCGATATTTCCACAGTTTCATAGGCATTTTAAATACATTAGGACAAACTTAATACTCTCTATCTCTTTCTTTTTTTCTTTCTTTTTTCTTTCTTTCTTTCTTTCTTTCTTTCTTTCTTTCTTTCTTTCTTTCTTTCTTTCTTTCTTTCTTTCTTTTACACACAGACACAGACACAATCACACACATAGACACACATGTACATATATTACCTGCTTATTGTCCACATGTGGCGAACGTCTAATGTTGAATTTATTTTCCTCCAAAATATATATTATAGGACGGTTTTTACTTGGACGGCAATCATTCTCTTGAATAATTCTTTCGGATTCAGATGAAGATCGACCAGTACATCCATGCATGCATACATACATACATACATACATACATACATACATACATACATACATACATACATACATACATACATACATACATACATACATACATACATACATACATACATACATACATACATACATATACATACATACATACATACATACATACATACATACATACATACATACATACATACATACATACATACATACATACATACATACATACATACATACATATATACATATAATGCTTCATGCTTTCAATCAGTTTTTAAAGATAGGAAGCTTGGTCGATTCAATACTTGAAACATTTTATTTCTTTTATATATCCTTTCCCTTTCAGTTGATAAAAATGCATCTTCTGAAAATCATTAGGAGAAATGCGTAATGAAGCTTGATTCAAAACATTTTTCTCACAAAGAAAGAAATAGACGAAATTTAAAACAATAGGAAAGTAAAATTTATGCTTTAAACACACACACACATGCACACACACAACATACACACACACACACACACACACATATATATATATATATATATATATATATATATATATATATATATATATATATATATATATATATATATATATATATATATATATATATAAATGCAGCACTGGTTTTGTATTTTGTTTATGGAAGCTTTGTGTCGAATTGGGAGCTTTTTATTAGCTTAACCATGTAGGGACCTTAATTTTAGCCATGAAACTCTCTGAACAAATGGAAATTAAAAACAAATGAAAAGAAAAGATGAAATTAGTCTCAGATATTGCATTTTTAAAGTTCTAAGCTTCCTTTGCTGTGAAGATTGAACAACAAAAGAAAATCGTATTTGTTTCATTATTTTATACAGGCCAAGATTTAAAAAATACGGAGTATGTTCTATTATGGGTGAAGTTTTGCTTTTTCTGCCGCTATGCAGTCTGGGAAGATGAAGAATAGTATGGTGTATTATTTTGCTTTTTTTGTTTTTTAAGTTCAACGTTTCTGCTTATATATTTTCTTAACCACGAGTTCAAAACAACATTTAATCAGTGATTACATTGCTCACCTCCACAAACGTTTAAGCAGCCCCCGGCAGTTTGTGTAAACATTGATTTTGATGCAGAAAATCAATGTAGACCTACATGTTGTCCATGCAAAATGGCATACACGAATACAACAATGATAAAGAAAATACTTTGATATATTAACAAAGCAATACCATAATTAGCTGATAGAAAAGAATAAGTATTCTTATCTTTGTTTTTAAAATCTGTATCAAACTAATGCCCACCACAAAGATGTCAGATTCTACTCGATAATGTCGATGCCATAGAGGTAGTTATATGTACTACAATAGGGTCAAAATACCATTTGGGGTTATACATGATAAGATTTAAAAGAAGTTTTGTCGATAACATGAAAGAAAAAAGAAGTTGATGAATATTGTATAGTTTCTTAGCTGATGTGGACGTGTAATTGACAACCCGTCATTCTTGGCACCTGTAGTGAACTGATGGGAACGAAATCTCCAATAGTCGAGTATGGTGGGTTCTAAATCAAAGGGTAAATAGGTATGGGGTGTCTGAGTGGCATTGTTGTGCGCATAATTCAGCTAAGGAGTATTTAACTGTTTGGCTAACACTTTCACTTGAGATTTATCTCTTGGACGTTTTAAACAAGACCATGTTAATATTTATTTTCAAACAATACCATGTTGATATGTATTGAATCTCATGGTACGATGTGCTTTACTGTTTTCAACCAATGTGGTGTAATGTAAACGATGATGGCATTACAATGTTGTCCTTTCTATTTTCCATTTTGGGGATTCATTCTTGTCGGCATAGGTTTGACCGACAACAATAGCTCGGGCTGAAACATGTGGTCGAATTCGTAGCAAGTACGTTTTCGTTATTGAGTAAGGGGCCAGATAGTTGTCTCAGTTAGGAGACGGACTATACGTGAGGTTCGTGGAAACGAATAAAGAAAACGGCAAATGGTACGCAATCTTAGTTTCCCGATTTTAATATGTTATTTCATTTGTTGATCTTTTTTTTTCAAATGTATTCTTGATATGATGTATGTATGTATGATTTCATTTTGCAGGATTTTAGTGAAATGCTAGTCACGACATTTTATTCTTTGATTTTCTAATTATCAATTCATTTGGAGAATTGGCAAGATTGAATGTAATTAAAATTTCATTAGATTAGTTGACAAGATTGCATGTAATTGAATCTTGAATACATAGGAGTGATGGGTAATGTTTCATAGTTTATGGATTAACTCTGTTTAGAATGAGTATGACCTAACATTACATGTATACCATATACTAGTTTGTAATATTTAATTGATCACTTAAGTGTATATCTATATGCTAGTTTGTAATATTTAATTGGTCGAGTAAACTATTTTAGAATAGTTAGATCTGGAGGTCTAAGCCATATGTAACTTAACAGAGTAAGATGTCAAGGGGGGTTTACATACGGGTTCATACGGCTGAGTTGAATTTAATTGACCATCCCTAGCGTGACCCGAATTAAGGTCAGGACAAGCATTGACCGTTTATGTAAACATAACAGTTAGGGAGCAATGAGTTACTGCGGCAGAATTTATGCCTTTTGTTTCTGAGCCGAATTAATGTAAAAATATAGATATACTTGGGAATGTGACCTATTGTCTATTGCGAGACATTTTATTTATTGAAGGAAACAGCTTTCCTGGATTCACATGAGAACTCCCTGAACAATCACAGGACCAGAACAAGTTCTAAGCAGAAATCTAAGTCCAGAGACGATTGTTAAGTCAGAGTTCGACGGACAAGAGTCCAAGACGAAACAGCTAGACAAAGATCGGCAGAGCAGGGATGAACGGAAGTCTTGATGTCCGCATAAAATAGGTGATGAAGTCTCTCATCGTTGCACTCAAAGGTCACATCTCATTGGCAATGAAGATAGTAATTTAACGTTGAAAGTAATTTTATATTTAAAGAAATTTGTATTGTCTTTTATTTGAGTACATGTTAGTACCATTTTCCTTTTATTGTAACCAAGTCATTGATTTCTTTTCATTTTAAATTCTGTTGATAAACTGATTAAATTTTATATTTGTTCATTGAAAGGGAACTCGTTTTGTTATTTCTTCAATATACTTGTTCAGTGATCTGCATTCTTCTTTCTATCTATCCACACTGGGTAAAGTACACCGCGGAGGTCATTCCCTAACAACGAACCGTAGTGAAAGAGGTTGGTGTGGTTTGCACGCCGCCAATTTGTAATTAAATCAAAGGAAGCGGTTTTAGTAGATATTTATTCCATTAAACCTTCAAATTTAAAGAGAGAAAAGATTGCCCAGCCTATTAAACAAGCATAATGTTTCCCCTCCCCCGTTTTAGGTGTATTGTCTATGGTTTACAGCGGAATAAATATTAGGTAACAAAATACCTACATCCTGAGAAATGTAAATATCTATCGTCTGTAACAAGGTAAAGAGTTAAAATGCAGCGAAAATAAAAGATGCCAGAGGAAATTAAAATATCTAGAGGAAAAATGATATTTACATTTATTCACGTCACATAGAATTAATATAATCTGATTAAAACATAGCAATCAGGGTTTAGTGACATATGAAAGGTTACACTATAATTTCATTTTTACAGCAATTAATAACATAAACGTCAGGAACCGTATGCCGAGACCACCATCGAAGTAGTATGGAGAATCTTTGGTCTTGGTCCACAAAACAATTCTGGAAATATAAGTAAAAGATAAGTTCCTGAAACCAGACCTGAACGTAAAATTTCTATCATTTAAAAAGGTCAAGCAAGCGTGTCTCGATATGAAATGTCTTAACTTTGTAACTTACGTATTGCCTAAGTTTTGTAAGTTTGTCATTACCGCCCGTCATTAGCAGCTTAAAGAGGTTTCGGGAATACTTCAGCTGATGGATGTGATTCTGTCGACTGTCAAGTATACATCAGCGTCCTATTTCAAAGAAAAAAGTAGCGTCTGATGAATACATTAGTTGCTCGAGAGGGTCTCCAGCTTGTAGCGCGTCATGTACTTGACGGCGTCTACCTTCGTCGTGTATTGGGAGCAGTCAAAACCAATTTCGAGGTTCCCAAGGCTGGAGTCGCTACAAAATGGAAGAGATGGTCCAGAAACGTACAGATATCAAGAACAAGTTAGTTCATAGTGTGCCTAAGAACGCCTGCTAATTTCATGGGTGATATTGGACTCCAGTATATATTTACTGGCTGTTGATTTTCATCTTAACTGAGTAGCATGAATTGACGGAAGTTAAAAGTTAACGCTTAAAACCATTCGAATAATTTGCGCCAATGTGGCTTTTTATGGGAGACAGTACGCATATTCTTGTAGGACTCGCTACTAAGAGGAATGACGTTTTGCATGGTACTGGTTTATATTCCATCAAACATATTAACGGTTGAGTTAATCTGTTTAATATGGAAGTAAAACCGCAGAGTATTGATATACACTAGGAGTTGGAATTCTACAAGTGTTCACTCGGACAGTGAAATATGTCCGCCGCCATAAGCCTCATAGATCTTGGTATCATTTCGGCCGAACCCAAAGATGCGGGTTAGCAACAAGTAAAAATGTAACACAACCTTCTCAGGCACTATGATGCTGATCACTCAGGTAACCGAGTTCTAACGTATAATGTGTGCGAAATCTTATTTTGAACATAATCACCTGGTCTACAGTTATTGGCCCCAGCAGAGGATATGTCAATACAATCGACATTATCTTGTGAATACTTGTATGAAAGCGACGGCATTGGCACAAATACTTCGCTTTAACTGTGTAAAGTATAGAGTTGGTGGTGCTTAAACTAAAGAGAGAGAGAGAGAGAGAGAGAGAGAGAGAGAGAGAGAGAGAGAGAGAGAGAGAGAGAGAGAGAGAGAGAGAGAGAGAGAGAGAGAGAGAGAGAGAGAGAGAGAGAGAGAGAGAGAGAGAGAGAGAGAGAGAGAGATGTTTCGACCAACAGCGAAGACAAAGACGTTTTTAGCCACTCAAGCTCTGGAAATGCAGGCTCTGAGATGAGGTTCTGGCAAATTCAAATACACTTAAAATTATCTGTGCTGTTTATCATTTATATGCAATATAGTACATTCTTGTATTACAAATGGTTGCAATAAGATTGCAGATGACCCCATTAAGAGGAATTTTTCAGCATTCCTGTGGTAAGGTTAAATGAGGGTGAAAGGATAAAAGAACTTAGTGGAAATCGAGGAATATTATGGCTAGACCGTATCTACCGGAAATATACAGAACTCTCAAAGCACTAAAAAGTATGTCCTGAACATTTTGTAAAAGTCAAAAATGGATAGTTATTTGTATGAATAGATGAATCAAATGCTCAGTAAGTTTCTCGATTTCTTGTCTTTGTATCTTTCAACAGGAAAACGGCAAAATAGTCCATTGATGGTACCAACGATAAGTTCCAGTTTTGATATTTACCGTGCCATGGATAAGAGATCTTAAGTATCAAAACACTTAAACTCTTTTTTCAAATTAATGATTGACGACATTGATCACGCAACAAATGCATGTAAATCACAACTTCACAGTTGATGCATGTTTGTCTGACCAACAATGTGAAATAGGTGCCATGCGGTTGAGTGGTGAAATGAGCTCTCTTCATTGCACCATCACACATTGGTCATTTCTGTGTATGTGAGTTCGAAATTTGACACGAGCGATACTTCATCATATCCTTAAAATTAGTGTAAAGCCCCACAATTGCACCTACAACCCAACCCAACAACACGTGGCTATGTAGTGATATCATTGAGAACTATCTGTAATCGAACTGATATATGGCCTTTACTTTTCATCCGCTAAACCTACAAAAAAGTAACTTTTGTCAGAATACCACATTTAATGCTGTAGTCGGTTTGAAACAAACCTTGCGTATCATCTTTAAGCAAATTGTAGAGTATTTTCAAATGGAACTCTTACTGCATCAATGCTCAGGATAATGTATTACTCCCACGCATCATTTTATTTTATCCGTCCCTCCCTTCTTCTGCACAAGCATTAGTATCAGCATGTAATAATTTTTGATAAACGCTATTCACCTGTATCGCCAGTCCCAAAAATTAAAAAAAAAAAAATTACCCAACCCCACGCCTTAACAGGCATCTTATACAACCCTTATGCGTCTATCCAAGAAAGTCGTTGTATGATTATCTATCGACATTCTTTAAATATAGCTCTTGGCCGCTTCACATCTAGCAAGCCGCTATATCAAACAAACATGCCTTTATCGATCGAATGATAATCTTGAAATTTAGTTAGTTCATGCACAATAAATGTATATAGCAGGTTATGTAACAGGCTGGACAAAAGTAAAAGGTGATGTATTGGATGAGAGAATTATCAGTATAGGTCGGTAACTTATGTATCTGCAAAATAAAATTAAGAGACGTTCTTTCGATGGTCAGATGCTGCTGTAGGTGGGGCAGAGGGAGTACATGTGGCCAAGTTAGGTCACCTTGGGTAAATGGCTTATTTGGGATTTGTGAAATAATCCATAAGTATCATTTTACATTTACTCATTAAAGCGACTATTGCTTTGACCACAAGATGGACTGAATGTGAAGCCTAATGGGTTATGTTAGCGCCATAGTGATCCATATCAAGTATGAATACAAGTTTGAAAGGGTTTAGAAAATATATACAGATAAAAACAAAAAACTGATATCATAACATTTTAAACTCAGCTACCTCAGCCGTCGAAAAAGTTGCTGCCATATCTTGCTTTTTTTGTAAAATAGGCTGTACAATAGAACATAAAGAAAACATGTTCCTTCTCAGATTAACCTTACAAAGAAAGGATAACAATCATAGAATGTGAATGTGGAATAACGGTGATCAGCCTGTTGTTTCATTGTTTTTAATAAAATGTTATACTAACCAATTATTCATACTAGATAACAGCACAGTACAGTGTCAATGATTTTGAGTAATATCTCTCTTTTTGAATAGATCTGGGTGGCCTGAAAATGACTATTGCGCTTATCCTGGATCATTGATGCTTTCCTTTATTCCCCATATTCTTATTATTTCTCCCATTTTTGATAGGTGACATCTCTCATGGGGGTATGCCTGTTTCAAATGTCAGAGTTTGGGTAGGACTTCAGCTCTGTTACACGGTGCAGGAGGTGATGTATTTTGTCCCACTTTCAAAAAAGTCAAACAACGTAAGGAATGGTTATACAAATCAAAACCCTCTTAGCATCAAGACAATATCATCTTGTCTTCACTTGTGATTGCTGTGCTTCCGTTGGATCGAAAACATTATCATCCATAACCTCCATTTTGCCCTTCTAGTCTAGAATAACCTTTCCAGATTGTTGGTTTCCAGAGTATTATCAAATTCTGCATGACGTACTATAATGGTTTTAAGCGTTAACTTTGTTAACTGTGTTCGTCGATGTAGTGCATAATTGGCCCTTTTTTATGTTGAATAGCTTAGATGAGGCCGCATTGCTAATGATGCAGATGAGCCAACCGTTTGGTAGTTGACTTTGGAAAACAATGCTGGCTTTGTTTACCATTCGTCGTCGTGGATAATTGAATTTTTTCTGCTCAGAGGCTTATTAATATCTTTTTCTACTTTGATAAGACCGCCATATAAAGCACGAAGTGTGGCATCTTTCACGTTCGTTTCATACTAGTTCTCATTAGCAATAAAATGGAACACGATACCATTTTTATTGTCTCAGACGTATATTCACTCCATTTAAACAAATACATATCTTGCTAGAAGGAATCCATCGTTTCTAAACTACGCCCTTGTATGATTTTCATTTGGCGGTAGTTACAGATTCTGGCAATTTGATGAGGTTGAAGGCGTCGACATTGTCAGAGTTCTACACGACTGAAGAATCCACATATTTTCCCTGGCGTCTTTTCCATACATCAGTATAGCGTATTGATGGGAGCAATTTCCAGGTAAGCTAGGTACGGTAAGTGTTCATTCTACTGCTCACCAGATTGTTATGCAAGTTCAAAAGCACCTTAATAGGTATCGAGTAGCCGAGTGTTTTTGCGTGGGTTTAAGTCTCGAGTTCGGCTAATGTGGGTACTTGATAAAGCTTGCCAGTAGCTTATTGTGGGTCGGTGTTTCGTTTTGGGTTTGTCCTGCTTCTTCCTCCACCATTTATACTGGCCCCCATGTATAGCTTAACTTGCGCTAAACCATAGAATGACAACAACAAATAACTTTGCTGAATAAATACTCCATAACAGTGTTGACATGAGCTACTCTGACATTAAACAATGTATAAATATTGTCCATTGTGAGAAATTTGACTTTTAAATCGATTTAATTTTCAGTTTTTCCATTGATTTATGTAAAAGACCAAATTTTACAGTCGATCTTTCTTTGTTAAAATTAATTATGGTAGAATACACTTAGCTGCATACATGTAACATTTACAAGATTTATGGGGAAATGACCATCTTGTTCAAGCCATAAAGTACATATTAGTTCAGGCAAGGCCAGAAGTTATTAGTTTTTAATTAATGGCTGAGTTTGTTTAAACTTACCGAGCGGGGTTCAAGTTTGGTTCTGCGTAGAACTAATTTTAGAAGACAGCACAGTCGCAGACATTTGATGATTGAAATCACGAAGTTTTTAGAAATGGATAGGCGAGAATTATTATAAATCTGATTAGTCACGCTGTCGAAGGGAGGTTTCGAAAGACACCAAATGCAGAAACAAACGAGGTAATTTCATAAATCTCAAATTCTTCTGTTATCCTATGATTTAATTGCTTGTAGGTACTTGTATTTGCAAAATTTGTACACGTCGTTTATGCTATGACCTAATTGCTCGTAGAAGCACGTATATGCAGGACTTTATTTGTTGAGTCGTAGATTAATTTTTCTTGATATGGTGTACTTGTGTCAAGTTTGTTTATCTGAGCCCGCGCAACAATATTTTCTTTTTATATATGCGTTGGCGGTTTGCTAAGTTGTAGTCTTGATGATTGTAGGAATTGAGTAGGTCGAATTCATATTTATTTTATATACGGAATTATGTATCCGACATAACTGTGTTGAGTTCATTTAGCTGATAGAATTGTATTTATAGTGAATGGATGAAATGATCATTGATGTTACGGAAGTAGTCGGAACTATCTGAACGAATCTATTATGTATAATGGTAGCCTTGATGTATAGTGTGGAATTCATGTACGTGTAATGAGGTTGTGTGAAAAGGGCTTATGCCACTTGTGGCGTAAATGGCATTCCCAGGTTATTAGTCTAGGAACTAATTATATATATGTATATATATGTATATATGTATATATATGTATATATATGTATATATGTATATATATATATATATATGTCTGTCTATATATATATATATGTATATATGTATATATGTGTATATATATATATATATATATATATATATATATATTTATATATATGTATATATGTATATATATTTATATATTTATATATATATATATATATATATATATATATATATATATATATATATATATATATATATATATATATATATATATTGGGTATTTGTTTACCTTTCTGACTTTGGCTTTAGTTTCATTTAAATATAACAAAAATGTTTTTGCCAAAAACTCTTAACATATTCGTGAATAGGCTTATATGATTAGTGTTGCAGCTGCTCTAGCTTCACAGATAGTGATCCATGCTACGTACAGTTTGACACATTACTCATTTGTCGTTTGTCCTGCTCTAGGTAATGAATTTAAAAAATTTAAATTTCCATAGCAATCATAAAAAAGATACACTTTGGCATCAAAAGAAATAATTAGAATTTGTTAAGCAATCCATGAATATATTTAGGCAAGTACTAGTTTTGACATCTTCCAGAGGAACCAGGCAGAATAATACATTTTCTGATTAATCCTCTGATTACCCCCTCCCGCTGGTAACATTTTTATCAATATTTTGGAGGAAATATTTATTGTGTCATAGTCTACAAACAGGTATGTGTATTTAGGGCCCCATCACAGCCAGGTGAGAAAAATATTGTTACGGCGACTTTAAGCCATTTGACTTAATGTGGTCAAACTATCGATAGCCAATGTGTCATGTTGTAATTAATGTTTCGTTCAGCATCCATAACAACCATGCATTTTTAATGAGTCAGATTAAAAATTGTTATACTATTTTAAGACTATTATGAGAACTTATGCTCAACTTTGTGAATAAGAAGAAAATGGTTTACATTTTCTATAGTTGCTGCATGTATGGAAAATACGACACTGCTAATGGACCGCCAATTGACCACGTTGGATTTAGTTTCACATAATGTAATTTTGACTACATTCCAAGTGCAATAACATTCTCCTTAAAATGAAAGAACATATTCCATATCGTCTACTTGATAATTACAAATAAAAGAGATCGTGTTTTCCCACATTATGATTCCAAACATTCAATGACAGAACCGGAACGCACAGCAGATGAGTCAAGAAGCCGTTCCCTCGCTGCTAAAATCAGATGTAACTTAATGTAGAATTGACACAGATAAATTCAGTCCATAATAACGAAATGTAGTAAAATCAACAAAAGTACCAAAATCTATTCATCCCAGACAAAATGGAAAAGTTGTTGCAATTCACATTCATTCACAATATGATCCTAAATTATTTTATCTTCTAAAATGTTGATTTGAATACATGCTATTGTAATGTAACACTGTATGTTGTTCTTGACCTTGTTCAAAACTGAGCTCATTTCTGCTTGACCCAACTTGATATTTTAAAGTTTATTCATTGTGAACAAGTTATACAAAGCTAAATTATCTTTGCGTCAAAAGAGTATTATTATTAATAGAAGATGTAAATATGTTTATTTGGGTCAATTTCTTAAGTGAATTTTAAAAGTTATTGATTTTAGAGGATTTTGTCATTTGTGTTTTAACATTTAGCACATTCACATGTGTAGGGCGCAGAACGAATTTATTGAAAGTACTAACAACTGGCTAAAGTATATTTTACCGACTCAGCAGTTGAACTAAATACGTTAAGAGATTGCAAGCAATGTGCATTTAACGAGTTTTTAAGATATCCTACTCAAATAAATTCTGGTCATTTAACAATATTCATTGGTTCCCTATGTTCATTTATACCACTGAAAACAATAACTAATTATTTTGCATTTTGGATCAATTAATGTTTAACCTAAGAAGTGTGCGTATTTTTCAGATCACGAAATGCACATGGTGTCTGACCATCTTCGTATACATACATTCCTTAGTCTGTTTATGAATCGAAATATCATGACCTGGAATAAAATTGATGATGATTGCTTGAAATTATCAAACGGAACATTGACCAATGCATATTCTAATGAAATCCAGATGAACAAGCCATGATCGAATTGCCATGATTACCTCATAGTGTCTGACAACTTTTTTGATGCGTATGATTGATCTATCTTACATACCCGGCAATAGTGTGACAAGGGAAGTAATCCATACTGATTCTAGTTCGACATCTACCTCAGATTAATCTTTTGTATTCAGAGGTAGAATATTGATTTGTGTCAGTGAATGGAATTATGTGGTTTAACAGTGTTGTTTTGTTGCAGAAAATGATTGTATCTGTGCTTTGTTTTGAAACATAACGTTAGCGGTTTTGTTAGTCCGTGTTGTCAATATGTCCGTTGTAAATTAATTAATTAATTAATTGATAAATAAATAAAAAAGTAAATAAATAAAAAACAAACAAATAAATAAATTATTTATTTATTTAACTACTTACTTACTTAATTAATTAAATTATTTACTTATTGACTTACTGATTTACTTAATTAATTAATTAGTCAGGTAATTAATTAATTAGCTAATTATTTAATTTAGTCAAGTAAAGTAAATATGTGTACAAATTACCTAAAGTAGAACCTTTATGTTCCATATTCCAAATGATGCATAATTAGCTTCAATTATGTCCCCATTTAATGTTTCATCCAAAGATCAAGTACATCTTATATTGTAATGAAAGATAGTTTTGCAAGGCGGTTTCCAGTTTACTATCAAGTGGAAATAGCTGTTCGTTATTTCCTTCTCATTGCGTCATGAACATTATACATTTCCTCCGTTCTACGTGTCATTAAAGTGATAGAACCATGCAACTGTTTTCCAGCTCCTCTGACTCCCATTATAATTGTAATAAATGTTTAGCAATACCACTGAGAAAAGTAATATATTCTCAGAGAAAGTTATATGCTGTTCCTTTACTGCCTGTTGTCTACAGAGCTTTTGAGAACTGTATTCATGTACATTTTGACAAATGACTCGAGCAAATTAATTCTGATATCCTTATTTACAGCAAGAAGGTTAGTAAAATGGTTTAGGCTGCACAACGCTCTTGCAATTAGCACAAAATAGCGCAAACATGAATTCAACTGTTTTGACATCTATTGTTGATACTAAAATGCATTCGATACCGTGTGATGAAAGAGCTACTTTTTGAAATTAAACCTTTAATTTTTAAACACGCATATAATTTTACAGAGAAAAGTTTTTGTCAATGTTCATTGTTCGGACTAGTTTCCAGTTTGCCAAGGAGTGAGACAAGGAGGCCTTTTGTCAACCTTTATGTATGCAATATTTATAAATGACTTACTACTCCCTTCAGAGAATGGTAGATTTTGAATAAAGATAGGATCCATACCGGTGGGAAATCTAACAAAACCTTTGACTAATTTTGACTACTTATCCATACAATCTGTACAATCGGACAGATATTACAAATGACTACATTAACATGTACAAATTTAGCACAAAGTGTTACGAAATCTAAACCACAAGAATTGTGTTAG
This sequence comes from Potamilus streckersoni, assembly GCA_016746295.1. Taxonomy (NCBI): domain Eukaryota; kingdom Metazoa; phylum Mollusca; class Bivalvia; order Unionida; family Unionidae; genus Potamilus; species Potamilus streckersoni. The sequence continues at coordinate 708,462 of JAEAOA010002366.1, forward strand.
TTTAAAATAATACCTTCGGTCGTTATGTCTGTCTGTTGTCGATTCTGCATCAAATATGGGACATCGTATTAAATCTGCGTCCAATATCACAACACTCAAGGCATGAAAGAAAGAGGAAATATTTTTTCAGATCCTTTTGACATAAGAATGAAACCGATTGCTGAGAATGTGGTCCGAACAGGTGAAATATACTCCCGCGTTTTATGATAGCGAATTGGGTTTCAATATTTCACAAAATTGCCTCTCTTCACTAGATAAAAATTTGAAGTATTTTGCATAATATTTATAAGGCTTTCAAACAAATACAAGATCAGACATGGATCATGTTAGGTTGGCCAAAAGAGAAGTCCGAATTTGAGCGGAGACGACCAATGTTCTTAAACAAATTATGTTCGATGTGTAATGCTGTCCATGGAAGCCTTTGCAGACCACTGCGTTATTTCACTTCATTTTGAGCGAATGCAAGTCAGGAAACCGAATAATTTCAGATATTTATAATGTATTCAAGAAATTATTTTCAGCATTCCGATATTGTCTAAAAACAAAATTGGCAAGAAACTTAAAGATCGAAAATGCTGGTTTTACAAATAGCCTATGGAGAGTTCAAATGTTAATTTCCAGCAACCTCGTAAATACTTGCGACCTGCCTCATTATGTCAAAGGAATAAACTGAAACAAGCTAGTAAAACGTTTGCTTATATTGCTTGACTATTTGTTGCTGTTTCTGTTACAGTGTGCAGTTTTTGTTATATATGAAAGCTGTGTAACCTGCAGCTTCCGCATATCATGAACATTTCATGATGGATATAATGCAAGCGTTTTCGAGAAATGTTATTTTATATAATACCAAATTCCAACTCTCTTGATATTGGTACAAAATGTCTCTTTACATTTTTGTACACACGAAATGTTTGTTGCAGCTTCTATGGCCTATTACTGGTTTTCTCCATACGGGGTGACGCTGGATAGGTTTCCCGGATCTTTCGCTAAATGTGTATACAAGTTTTTACGTATTATAAATTATTTAATACATTATTTATTTAGCAACCTTAATAAAATTTAATAATTTTACGCGTGCGTTTGTGTGTGATTTGATTTTTTTACGTAGTTTTAACAATGTTTCATTCATATTGGTAAGATGTCAGCAATGAGGCATTATATAGTTTTGTCTAGCACTGCGGCATCATTCCAAAGACATGTGGCATCATGTCCCACCCAGTCACATCATCCTGACAGCAGGTTGGCCAGTCCTAGCATTAATGCTGAGTGCCGAGCTGCTAGTTCTTATTGTTTATTAGTCTTTGGCATGACTCGAACCCACGACCTCCCGCATCCGGGCCGGACGCGCTAACCACTTAGGCCACCGAAGCGGTTCTTAGTATATTAATCAAGTGATTTATTGTATTTAATTAAGATGTCATGCAAAATCTTCTACAGAAGGAAATGATGATGATGATGATGATGATGATGATGATGATGATGATGAAATATTATTAGTTACATTTTTATATCTACAAGACAATAAGAACGAGAACCACTAAGTTTTCATTTAGCTATCACATATATGGAGTTAATTGTCTTTATATGGGACCTTTAGAAGGCTATCATCGTATCTGCAAAAGTTAGATAAAGTAGAAAGAATAATACGTTTTAGATTTTTATTTTATAAAGTACATAATTACGAAACTATTTGAGAGATTTCGAATGGCTAATTTGATTCACAAGCTGGAGTACACTGAGTAAAAGGTCAATCGTAATTCAGTTTGAATACAAGAATACAATCAATAAGCACACTTTATATTCTTTACATTCTACACGATCAATAATCATTGGAAACTATCGGTAATGAAAGGAATAAATTAAGTTTCAATAAATGTGACATTTACTTGATATTTGCTCATTTATTGGCACAGACCCCGTCTGTACAATTCGTACAATAAAAAAATCTTGTTTCAGCACAGAGGTGGAAGAAATACAAAAGAAAAAGCGAATAAGAAGAGATTTAGTCTCATGCTTGCTTGTATCATTTGCAGATGTAGACAAAGAAACAATATTAAAACAACTTAGTGCTCTCTCTGTTTACCTGTGTATTGTCCAGTTGTAGTGGATATATAGTGCTCATCATATTTTCTTGAATTGAATATATTCGAGGACGGCCTGTACTCAGACGGTTACTTTTCTCTTGAGTACTGCTCTCAGATTGAGACAAGGATAGTCCAGTATATACCTGGAAAGAAAAATAAAACAAAAGGTTTCAGACATAGTTTTAAGTTGTAAAAATCTTCTCCGTCTGAAAGGGGGTTAAGTGGCATGTTTAACGAAGCAAAATTCAACATATTCTCATATGGAAAGAAAATATCAAAACTTGAAATTAATTTCATTTGAATTTAATTTCATTTTTAAAGACGTGTCCAAATATGTGATATAACTCAGAATATATGAGTTGTTATGGAAGTGCGTTACCGCTGTTCTATCCAAGTTCATTGTTTACTCAGTCAGCCATATTACAAAGCAAAGTAGACAAGAACGGAAACAAATGCAAGTGACAGTCAGTAATGAGGTCAAATATTTCCTTATTAAGAATATAATTCCACATGGAAGTGGGTTCAATATGCCTAACGTTTATTTTAACCCGATTTTAACCCGATGACTTATTTAGCTATAAAAACCAATATACACTGATATTTGAATAAAACGAATTAGAATATAATCAATGATTACATTGCTCGCCTTTACGAAACATTTAACAGTCTCTGGCAGATAAGGTAAACATTAACCACGACGCAGACAATACATGCAGATTGAAAAAAAATCTTTACCTGCGACATGCAGGCACTGTGAAGGGACACACACTGATAAAACAATCAAAACGACTACTCTTTAAAATGTTTTTGAAATCGATGTTCTACACTTATTTCATAAAACAATAGAATATTTTTTCTTATAAAATGATTTTACAGTCTACTTTAGAAAATTATTAATGTCCACTTGTAGAAACCAGATTGTATTGCATAGAAGTCACAGCTTATGGGTAACATTATAATGAAAGCAGGTAGCATTACCTATAGAAACAGTTGATGCATTAGTAATTATCTTGATTAACCACTACAGCTGAAGCTCAACATAATCATAAGGTCCACTACTCGTTCTTACGAATAATATACATTTAGACAACTGATGATATTCTGTCAATTTATACAACATGTAGTGCTTAAAAGGAAAAAATGAACCTATGATTATAAAAGGCTATGATTGTAATATTTAAACATGATAAAAATAAAATATGTTTTAAAAGCATTAGTTAAAGATAGTCACTTAAAAATGAAATATAGGTCACAGTAAAGTAACCTCTTTTTTAACAAGAGTGCATTACTTATCAATCTACATTTCCTTATTGCTTTTCATGATTTTATGAAAGGTAATATGCGTTTAGAATGCCAAAATTTGCAAAATATTTTTAGAATAAAGAGATAGAGATACGTTTAACATAACAGAAACCAACGAACTGAGACATATAAATACCTAAAAGCTGATCCATTGCAATATGTGTTAAATGTTACAGGTTAAGACTTCTAGCTCCCTTTTCACTGACGATTATAATTAATTACATTTGATAACGAACCACTGAGTGAGCTACAGATGACTCGAACCTTTTGCTGATTTTTGTAATTTGAAAAATGGAGATAACAACTTTGCATTAGCAAAGCGAATAAAAATTATGAATCACCTTTTCTTCTACTGTATTTGACAAAATAAAATCTTTTTCAGGGTACTTAAGATTAATTAAAACAGCAGTAATATCAGGAATGAGTGATATAGCGATCTAAATACACAAAAATAGATCCATGTTTTAAAAATCGACATGATTTGTAAGGTAAAAAGCAAAGCCATATTCTTGATCTGCAATGGTTTCACTTGCCAACAGTGAAACTATTGCCAATGTTGCCATTCACATTCAGTGTAGGTTATTACATGTTCCATAACGTGAATAGATTTGGAATTGACTTTCTGTAAATTTTGTTGTCATTGCAAGAATTATTGTCGATACCTCCACATCACTTCCCTTGCCAAAATGAAATGATTTTGAAAAGGAAGCAGGAAAACGTCTATATAAATTTCTACAACGACAAAATGAATATGCTCGTATACAACAACAGGTAGAGAATATAAACATGTCGAGATGGACATAATGACAATAAAAATTATCACAACAAATTTACAAGAGGGGCGAATTCAGAAAGTGAGTCATTAACTAAATTTTGACTAAAGATGAAAGTTAAGAACCCTATACGAAACGTCCATTATCAGGCCTAAGAGGATAAGAGAAACCTTGCAGAAAAAGTCCAAACCACGCATTATAACAGGCACAGACTCAGACAGACACGGGAAATGATTAAGACCGTTTCAATTAATGCAGGGGAATCCAAACTAATCTTGTTCTGGGCTAACCATGTGTTACGAAGCAGAAAACTAATCAGTATTGCCCAAATTACTTCAATGTTTTATGTTTCTGCTTGGTGTGATTTATTGTGTCTACGTGTAGGGTTCTCTTCAAAAGTGAAATGAAAAATAAACGTGAAAGCCACGTGCTCTCTCCCTCTCTTGGTCTGAGTGCATATTATACTGGTGTGTGCGTATATGTGTGATTCCATGTATGTATGTATGTATGTATGTATGTATGTATGTATGTATGTATGTATGTATGTATGTATGTATGTATGTATGTATGTATGTATGTATGTATGTATGTATGTATGTATGTATGTATGTATGTATGTATCTACGCATGCATGCGTAAGTTCATGCATGCACTACTTACGTACGTGCGCATGTATTGTTGTGCATATCTATAAATATTTATCATTTAAGACTGTAAGGTTTACAGAGCAATCGCGGTTATTTTATCCGATAAAACAATGCTTCTTGAAAGAGTATGTATTCACATGAGAGTCATTGATGCTCCCGTAGAGATTATGCAAACACTGGTTTAAATCAGTACATTTAGAAGTCAGAAATATATATATCATAAATGTCATATCATCATGTTAGTGTCAGTCTGACGCCGGGTCAGATTAACCGATTACAATCATCGTTAGCCTCACGATACGGAACAAAAATATCATTAAAACACGATCAAATGCCTGGAGCAAATAATTATACCAAATTAATCTTGTTAAGGTTCTTTCGAAGCAAAGTTAGATGTGCTGGTTTAACGTCGCTGACGCTGAGATTTCATCGCCGTACGAGGCTTTTTTCATAAATAAGTTCTCAGGCAAAATGTCTGTCATCCTCTATACTTTCTTTGGTGGAGTCTTGACTGATGCCCGCTAGTTTCACTAAATATTATTTAAATTGTATAGTTTACTATTTTTTTGTGTAAATATCTTTCTGATAAGGAACTTTGATTTGGTACGAAATATAATTGTATACACAGATCCATAGAGTATCCATTATGCCATGTCGGAACGAAGACTTGAAAAGAGTACTTTGTGTTTTCCAGACAATTTTATTCGTCGAGATTGTGTCCATCAAACGAGATCAGAGCCTTTACACCGACAATACACAGACAGTGTTTAAGGAATATATAAAACATTATTTTGAGTTCATGGAGGATATTGGGCTTGACTAATATCTATTATCTTCTCATGAATCCAGTGAACACAATCACAACGAGGCTGGCAAGCATATATTTAAAGTACCTGAAAAAAATCCTAGTGTGAAGTTTGAATTTTATTGGTGAACTGCAATTTCTTGTAAACATATAATTGTTGCGTCCATGATAGTGAATTTTCGTCTACTGCGATAATTAATATAATGCAAGCGGTTGCTGCAATTTTGTATGGACACTTTTCGCACTCCATTTAAAATGGTTATTTGTTTCTAAGGGACAGACTTAATCATTGAATCGTGGGAATAATCATCGTGGTATAGACATAAATTGTGCCGTCATCCCGAATGAAATGTTATGCAAATAAAGTTACCTAAAATGTGTGATGCTCTATGTCTGTCTGTCTCTCAGACACACAGATACACACTTACTATTACGTTATCTTCATCTTTTCCACTTTCGATGAGATGAGTTGTTCCAAAATCGAGGTCTTGGTCATCATAAATCTTCAGATTACCGGTTCTGCCCTGAATGTTTGCCATTCAAAATTTTCATGCCAGATCACTACAAATAATATATATATATATATATATATATATATATATATATATATATATATATATATATATATATATATATATATATATATATATATATATATATATATATATATATATATATATATATATATATTAGATAATATGCGATTTTTTATATCTGAGATATATTTCATCAAAGGTTTTGTAGGTTTCATTGGTGTCTAGTTTTTGTATTTGCGTTTACTAGATGAAGTTATGTCTCCTTCATGCCCGATTAAGTCTTGAAACTCGAGACGTTTGATTCAGAAGCAACTATTGCAATTTTGATATATAATCAATTATTATAGGCATTCCTCAATGTACTTAATTGAAATTGTTCATATGGTTATCATATGTACAAATGGTAATATTTAGAAATCGATTGATTTTGACTTAATAAACAGTATAAATGAAGATGATTCTCAATCGTTAAGACAATTTATGCTACTTGCATGAATACGAGATACAAATAAGCTTTCAGACCTTTTCTGTACAACTAGCCTGATATTAACCTCGTATTCTAATGAAAAGAAACGGTATTGGATGATATTTATTGCATTAAGCATTCTAATAACAAGAGACAAAATGTATAGAATATTAAAGAGGGATAAGTTTTTTTTTTCCAATTGTTACATGTGGACATGTCTACCGTTCAAAACTTCGTTTTTAAATTTGTAAACAAGGTAAACACAATAATTAACAACAGCTGAAGCAATGACACAACTAATAAAACAAAGTCTGACTCAATCATAATATCGAGGCGCATGAAGGACATTTGCATTAATTCACACCGCGAGCAAAAATTATGGTCTGGTTAGAGATATAACTATCAGGGTGTACCGATCTCCGACAGTTTGCATTGTAAATTCATTTATTTATCTTAAAACAGCAGGAATTTTAGGATCTGTATAAGCAATGGACGCTAAATGTCTTCACATTGAAAAATACCACAAATAATTATGCTAATATATACAAAGAGGTACTTTGATCAAAATAGGAATGTGAATTTTATGTGACTTAACATTGACCACAAGGTTAATATGGCAAGGAAGCTTGTCTCAGAATGAATTGTCTTTGCGTTACAATAATTTGGTCCGTGCGTAACAGAAATCCATTACAGAGGTTTGGCTAAATCGGGTTCACTGCTGAGAAGAAGACTTATTGAGAAAAAAAACTTGATGAGTCAAAGAAGAATCATCTATTGTACTATCAGCATCATATAATGTTTTGACCTTTTGTTCATCAAGTTAGGTCTTGATGTCACACTGGACGCAATTTGTGAACTCTTTAAGTAATATGGATTTCTAATGATTTTTCAGCTGAAGTTTTCTTATCTCAATTTTCACTTGGCATCTTAATTTCAACTATTTTAATTTCATTTCAGAGCTGGACAGAAAATTACTAATAAAATCCAACACATTTGTATCACAACTTTTATTTCATATCAAATACTGAATACTGGTCCAAATTATTATTTATACTTTGCTTCGTTAAAGAAGCCCTTTTGTTAGAAAGATCATACGGATCTTGTAAGCTGGATCAATTGGTTATTGTTTTTAAGGACTCTAACCATTCCTGGATAGAATTTAAAATGCTGGACATTATGAAAGCTTCATGCTCTACTGATTATTTCTCAAACATGTGAAGAAGAAATATCAGGGATTAAAAGATTTTAAAAAGGAAAGTTTTCTACACTATTAAAAACCCAAGCATCTCGAAACTACCACATTTTTATCAAACGGCTTGAATACATAAACTAGAAACAGCACATAATTTGGCAGGTAGGGATGGCGGCAGTCTCCAAAGTTTTTGGAGCCATTGTTTTCCACACACACTGTATGTTCTAATTCTCCATGTGGTTGTAGATTACTTGCATCGTTATCGAGGTTCATTCAAATCTCTTAATATATTTATTTACGAAGCACAAGAACCATGCCGTGCCAAGACACAACTCCTTAGTTATGATGCTAGCCAGCATCCTAACGTTGCTGTTTATATACTGGAGGCTGTCAATAGGCTCCGGCTGTCTAATTGAGAACGTCCTTTACTTGCCTAGGTTGTTTGCATTAACACTGATATTACCAGTCTAATCTGTTCCAATTCTGTAAAGGCATAATGGCAGTGTTTTTGCACTCCGTTGTGGTCAATATTCTTATACATGGAAGTCACTTGCGTTTTTAAAAGCCTCTTGTTTTTTTTTTTTTAAACTCAACCCTATCTCCGCTTTAATTCGAAGTACCTCTAAGACCTCTTCTAGCTCAGGTTCGAACTCTGGTCAAAGTGTCCATAGCTCCATGTCTCGGATTAAGAATAGCTGTTTTGATTCTCCATTATAACGCACGACAATATCACAAAACCTACATCTGCAACATTGCATGTGGTTTCTGTCTGGATTGTTGATTTCACTGGAAAGTTGACAGTTTCACATAATGATTTATATAGATCACGATCGGGCGAAGGTAGTTCTGGAAGGCTATTATGGTGCGGACAGTCCCCAGCGTGACGTTCGAAAAGAAAACCCTTGCAAAAGACACGAAGGCAGCGGCGGCATATGTGCTTCTTAGTTTTGTATTTGCTTTGCTTGTATATAATACGGCTCAGACTCTTTATTTGGAGTTTGTGGTCTCTGCAGTCATTTCATTTAAGCGCTAGCCGTGATGGGAGTCACTGCAGTCGGTAATAGATCGCGATAATTTCCTTGTGGAGCTCAAACTAGGCAAAGTCACAAAAATGACATGAAAATCATCTCATTCAACCTTCGTTGGTAATACAATACCTTCATTTCATGTACTTTTCACAATACTTCATGACATTTTATATCTGATGCTCTTTATATATATATATATATATATATATATATATATATATATATATATATATATATATATATATATGTATGTGTGTGTGTGTGTATGTGTGTAAATGACATACACTGCCTGCTTTTGTGTTTGGTCTGAGCAAATGTATTGTGTACATTTGATCTTTATTTGTTTGTGTTAAAGGTTTCCATTGTAAGTTCTTTGCAGTTACCTAATTGAATTAAAAACTCTTTGCCAAAGCGTGGATTCTAACACGTAGTTTATTGTAAATCTGGCTTTATCTTTTTCCAGCGACATCATGAGTATATATAATTCAAAATTTGGATATATGCATGTATTAGATTTTATAAAAAAAGTTTAAACCTGTATCCTCACTCACAAATATTGTTTCAACAAAATATTTTAAGTAAGTGCATGTTGTAATACGAAAATGATATATTTCAATATTTACCTGTGCTTTATAAGAAAACCTTTATAAACGGTCATTGTATAGTTGCTTTAATGACATGAGCATTGTGGAATGTCACTATCGGCCACTTCATGTATAATGAGTCGTTTTATTATACTAGGCTTCCTTTATAAATCGATAGATAATTCATGTACAGTATATGTATATATTGCGATGAGTGGTAGTTCGGCGTAACAAAGATTAGTCTGCGATGTAGTCGAGGTGCAAACTATAAGTACGGGTAAGTAAATTGTTCACCGGTATTATAAAATCATCTGATATTACTTCGAGTGTTCTAGTATCCTGTTAGGGGGGTGGGGGTGGAGCCCAGTTACACCAACTGGTGCAAAACTTTAAATGGGACTTGGAGAAACACCAGGAATAGTCTTATTTTACACCTATTACTTAATATACATTTTCTATGACTGTGACGTTCACAAAATGAATGACAACATGTGTTTCTTTTTTATAGATTTATTTAGCCTCCCATAGAGTCTTTACAAGTATTAACTGAATCTTTAGTTTGATAAATATATAAAGATTAAACAATGTAACTGAAGCAATGAGAAATTGTTGACTGCGCTGTCAGAAAAATGTCCACGAGTGTGCCGCCCATGGTCCATATAAGGTACCCGATTATGTACCACATTATGTTTAAAATTCCCTCCCCTAGTTAGTTGCACCTTGCTCAGTTTTGAGATAATTGGTGAACCGTAGAGTGTACGTTCTTACAGGACCAAATCCATGTCAGGCTACTGAAGGCCGGTTTTTAGTTCATCAGCCTTACCCACATGGTTTATATAATTAGATCACCAAATAGTGCTGATCAACCACAGACGATCAATTGAACAAGAATGTAAAATCCAAGAAAATGATTTTGATTAAACACAAATTGGCATTAAATAATCTAAAACATAATTTATAGATACATACCTCGAAACTGAAAAAAGTAGTTTCAAATAAAATAAAAATGATACCTATATACAGCTCAGTGGGCAGAGAAGATGTCTCGTAAACCATTTACATGATCACTTTCACGTGTAACTCATTTTAGAATGGGATATAGTTTAGGGCGAAATTCCTTTTAAAAAACAAAATAAACAATGTAGGAGTAAAATCTTACCCATGCTTTAGTTAGATACAAAATATACCTCACTGTAGTCCTTTTGCAGATTTACGTATTTTAGTAGCATGTTGAGTCAGGCACAATATTCAATCCATTGATACTATTGCTGTCACTGCAGGCCATCCAATGAAATTGTTCCTGCCCTGATTCAGGAAGTACTGGTAACCTTGTCCTATTTAGCAAGCTAGCTCTCAGATCGCTGTAATCATTTTAAATTTGTACATGAACCATTCGGAAGATTTGATGTCATGTTGGGAGGATGAAGTTTGATATATTCTAGATTCAAGTTGTTTAGTCACACGAACTCATTTCGTTCATTTGAATGAAATTTTATTTAGGTTAAGATTACACGATGAAAGTTGATTAGGTTAAGATTACACGATGAAAGTTGATTAGGTTAAAATTACACGATGAAAGTTGATTAGGTTAAGATTACACGATGAAAGTTGATTACGTTAAGATTACGTGATGAAAGTTGATTAGGTTAAGATTACACGATGAAAGTTGATTAGGTTAAGATTACACGATGAAAGTTGATTAGGTTAAAATTTTCACGATGAAATTTGATTAGGTTAAGATTACACGATGAAAGTTGATTACGTTAAGATTACGTGATGAAAGTTGATTAGGTTAAGATTACACGATGAAAGTTGATTAGGTTAAGATTACACGATGAAAGTTGATTAGGTTAAAATTACACGATGAAATTTGATTAGGTTAAGATTACACGATGAAAGTTGATTACGTTAAGATTACGTGATGAAAGTTGATTAGGTTAAGATTACATGATCCAAGTTGATTAGGTTAAGATTACACGATGAAAGTTGATTTGGTCCAGATTGCACGATGACAGTTTATTAGGTTAAAATTACACGATGAAAGTTGATTAGATTAAGATTACAAGATAATTCAGACAATGATAGCGGAAGAAAATGTATAATTTCGAATGTACAATGTGGAATCAATGTGGAATACTAATAGACAGACCTGCATAACTACAGATGGAAAAAGAGAATGGTGGTTGATATTAAATGTTCTTCGTATAATACGTTACGTATAAGTTGAAATGGTGCACTTAACTTGAAAACCAAGTATTTTCTTAACATGCTTGGGGCACGTCTTTGTGAGTTGAAATTAAACTAGAAGGTACAGTTATTGAAATGTCAAAGAAGTCACGGTATTGAGTGATTTGTAGGGCATTTGTACAGATTTAGGAACAATTACTGGTTTGGTCGTTAGGTGAGATTTGGACAGAAGCCTGGAAAAGCATTGAAGAAAGATCACATTTGAACTTGTAGAGTTTTAATACAATTTCAATTGAGTTGTCAGAGTTCCAATATGTACATGAGAAAGAATGGCATCTATCATTAAATTGAAAGATGTGGCACAAAGAGAGTGACAGTAAATTTTGTAGAAATATTAACGTTTCTGCATATGACAAGCATAACATTACTAAACTGTCTTTGTCCAATATTTTTAGTAGTGTAACATATTTGACAGGATTATGGATTTTCCGAGGCATCATTTTCAAGGTGACAAAAGAGCGAGTCAGCTCTTGGATGCGGTATCATTTTACTGACTTGGACGGGCAGGTTTGAGAACATTTATTGAACAACAATACTCAAGTTGAGTTGATTAGTAGCACTACTGACACTTTCAATGTGTTCTTGTGTAATTCAGCTTCGTCAGTTGTGTAGATGTGATCTCTGGGGTTGATTTGGCATGAACTATATCTAGCTTCAGGGTCAAATTGGCAAGCTCTAATATTGCTAAACTTACCTCTATGTTCTTCTTTCTTCTTTAAATTAAGTATACTCGATTAATATTTAGATTTTGTGGAAAACCATTCATGTATATTTTATTTCTCTGTATTTATTATAGTACATTTGTCTGATTTTTATATAGTGAAAAAATATTTATTGACAGAATGCACATTTTTTTAACACTTTCCTAACATTGCTTTTATTCTTTTAGAGCAGTTTTAACAGATATGCATTCATTATGATGGTTGTAATGGTCCAGTCTCTTGTGGGAAGCAATTATGATAAGTCTGAATTGCAAAAGTTTATCGAATGCCTGGGGTTTTAGGTCTGGGAATAACGTGACAAGATTGGCAACCTGGTGTTCTACCTTAGTAACAGAGGTCCAATTACGGGCTCACCTCACAACATATAAATTCAAGTTAAAATTTGAATGAATACGAGTTACTGTGTGAGTTACTGGAAAGCGAATCGTTCAGGACATGAAATCTGAAGCAAGATCGTTTACTCTATCTGAGCATGGACGTCATGGATACGATGGAAAGGCCTAGACTAATTTGTATGAAAGATTCAGAGTTGGTACCTCACTTTGCATCGATAAAGAATCTTGCCTTGTTGTTACACTACGGTGGCTATATAGTGCCACCAATTTTCTATATCTTGTTTAAACAAGAGAGTAAATTCTTTAAACGAAATGCCATCTTCTTTAATGCATACGCAAAAACCTTTACTATCTCTAAACAAGATAATATTTCGTTTAAAGAAGATATTAATTTGTTTAAGTATAATATTAAAAACAAACCTCAGCCTTATCCAGCAACCGAGCAACTTAAAACCGGTACAAAATTCATGTATATAAAGGTTTGGGCCATTCTCACACTAAGAATTAACATAATTAATAACTGTCACAAATTTGTGGTGGATACGCACATTCCTACTAACGTTTCAATTTATATATCAGGTTTTATGTTTCATTGCATGGCTTATGATTTCGAGATATACCAATATCTAATGCTATTCAAAGGCAACGTGTTTTAAAATAGTGCGAGCAATAGAAAAACTCAAAATAAATGCAGTAAATGTTCAAGAGATTTTGATCTCATTTGCCCTTTTTGATTTTTAAAATGTTGTATTTGTTTCGTTAAATACACAAGACAGGAAAATAGTCAATACGTACAAAAGTATGCAGTGGTCATCATGTCCCTTGGTCAGTGACATATAAGTACAGTCATATTTCTATCTAAGATGTTGGTGGACCAGAAGAACCTCGTAGATCAGAATGTCGCAGCCTTATTAATTTGATATGTTGTTAGAGCGCTCTTTGAAAAATATGTACACATTACTTTTCACTATCTTTACGAAGTTCAATTAACCAGGAAATTGACAAATACATATTTGTTGGCATTATCCAATGCCATTTCAAGTATGTACACGATTAAACTGCCACAAGCCAATCATTTCATGTAAAGGTACAATGACCGTTATTAAAAGTTATCCATTTTATATAAATTGTAACGTAATAAGTAAAGAAGATGCTGCTGACTCGTACAGCGTTACATAGAGTTGTTTTTATGTAGGCCAATATTGATTGAATAATACAAGTATTTCGTTGTAGGTTGCACGCAGTGAGATTTCCATATTTCATGATGTACACTGGTACTTTATCCTTGAATCTTGCACGTTTTATTTTTTTTTAGTACTTTTATGAAGTTTAGTGTTATGTGCAGGCACATTGATGGATGATATCTTGTCGGAAGCAGTCTGGTTATGCAGCTCTCTACAGCCATATCAGTAAATGGAAGTTTACTTTGAGAAGTCGACTTTGTAATCGTAACCAGACTATAAGTGCATCGTATGGATATACCATGTAATCATGAATTCTTAATATTTAAAAGTTGGTACATGTACCATGTTTGGATATGAAAAATTGCCGGTTTGATATAGTTTACAGTCTTTATATTAGAGTCGAATATAGAAGCATGTATTTTAATGGCTTTTTGAAATATATATATATATATATATATATATATATATATATATATATATATATATATATATATATATATATGCACGTTGTATTATTGATATACCATTTTTGATTACTTGGAAATGAGCCCTGCCGAGTTTACTTTTAATAAAAATTTATAAAACGAGTTGAATATCATTGATTCAGCGTGCATACCATACATATATATTATTTATATCACATGCAAGTACACATAATTGCCATTTGAATGGAGTTAAGATATATTCCAGGCAACTGTGTATTGCCCGAGTGAATGAACTCCTCACATCTCTGCGAGTGCGTCCTCTACAAAATGTAGAAAATGTGGTCTCAATGCCTTTTCTTGTTATTCATGAACACATTTGCAAATTGACAAGTTGACTGTTTTCTTTCTGAGTTTACATTTTTTTTTATTTACATTGATTGTTTCATTATAAGACACACTTATGGTTTAAAGAATAAATTTTGCTTGCATGAAGAAAGTAGGTCACTAACCAAACGTTAGCTTCTTGTACGCACTGAAAGGTTAGGCATTCACGTACTGGCGTGTGGAAATTAACATGGAATAGATACGAAACAAAACGACGAACACACAAGTGGTCATTAAAACATTTTAATATACATACAATTGATCTAAGTCAATATTCTACTTTAATAAACTGTACTATTGACCATAACATTCTCTCTCTCTCTCTCTCTCTCTCTCTCTCTCTCTCTCTCTCTCTCTCTCTCTCTCTCTCTCTCTCTCTCTCTCTCTCTCTCTCTCTCTCTCTCTCTCTCTCTCTCTCTCTCTCAACTTTCCCATCATTCATAGGTCCAGAAACATCGTCGTATGACACAAGCGAACATTTTCAACGCAATAAATTTTTCATGGATTTTCGCCCATATCTTGCTTCGATAGTCCAGAGAGAGAGAGAGAGAGAGAGAGAGAGAGAGAGAGAGAGAGAGAGAGAGAGAGAGAGAGAGAGAGAGAGAGAGAGAGAGAGAGAGAGAGAGAGAGAGAGAGAGGGGATAAAAAATAACATTTGTGAAACAAATATAATACATAAAGAACGAGACAATGACCAACACATATGCGCGTATTATGCATTTTAGGACCAAATCAGTCTTCCCTGGAGATTTAATGCTTTTCTGATGTCTTACTCGAACGGAAAATAAATATTCCGATAACAAAATTATATGATTGAATCAATATCGTTATCATTCAAAGGGATACAATACACATTATCATCATATTGTGCTTAGTAAAGACTAATATACTGTCAATGAAATTTGTTTCTATCCATACCATTTTACAAGGTAAAGAAAATAAAACAATATTTCAAAAACACTAACTAAATATTGAGCAAATATTCTTGTCATAATATAAGACTTGCTTGCAGTCAATGCTTTCAGCATGTGTTGTCAGGTTCCATAAAGTGTGCATACATTTAGTGTCAATATTTGTCACTGAAATTTGTGTGTCGAATCTACAAGGACTGATTTTTGTATCAAGTACATGCGTGAAATCGTTAAAATGCTGAATTTTAACATCCAAAATAAAGCGTAGCACGCCAGTAATGAAGGCGTCATCTACCGGGCAGTAAGGCAACCTTTCTGCCAAGTCAAGCATGTCAGATATAACGTCAAATGGCAAGATGTACGATATTCCACTGACGTAAGCTGGGTATTCAGAACTCGGAAGTTCTTCTTTCCCTACTGCATACTTTCCTTCTCTCCGAACCAATCTGCCACTAGGATACAGATAGCCATGTATAGTTGTATTATTGATATTAGGATTCTTCAGCAAATAATCAGAAAATAGAGCTACATTTATGAACGTATCATCGTCAACTTTCAGAATATATTTGACACTAGGGCAGTATGTTTTCACCCATCTTAGGCCAGTCATCATTTTAATTGTTAAGTTATGCCTGGATTCCACGAAGTCAGCTTGAACAATGTCTTTATACTTTGTAGCTTCTTCTTGCAAGACTTTCTCAGGTAACATTCCATCTGCCATTCGTCCAAGAACGAATATCAGTTTGGTTGATATATTGAAAGAAGTACGACTCTGACTCGCAACGCTGCCCCAGGTTTGTCTAATAGCTTGTCTCTCGCCCGTGTTGTTCGGTAGGGACAGAACGAAAAACAGAAGAAAAGGAGGCGGAGAAACATTACAGATGTCCCTACCGTCTATCATGTATTTTGGGTTATATGGTGTTATAACTATTTCCCATGACTGAGAATAGAGCTTCTTTATTGACTCAGTCATAGATTTTGTTAATACGAACTGTGTAGCAGAAAAACTCGATTTTGCTGATACGGGTATTGAAGACGAAACCTTGGGAAAATTACTAAACTTTTCTACCATTGCTTCCATAACTGCTTCTCTTTTACCCTGCGTAAATTTGTTAAGATTGATAAATCCTGCGTTGAAGACAATAATTAATGCAACTGTACCAACCAAAACCAATACCATGAATTTTCTCCTCATGCTTCCGGCTTTGTTTGCTTGAAAATCTTCAATCTGTAAAGAAAATTAAAACATATTTTCAAAGAATGTAACTGCTCTCGTCTGTTTTACTTACCTTGACTCTGAAATCAATGACCATACGTATAAGATCACAAAAACATATATAATGGCCAAAAAGCCACTTTTTGTATATGTGAGCATTATATATATATATATATATATATATATATATATATATATATATATATATATATATATATATATATATATATATATATATATATATATATATATATATATATATATATATATAAAGCATCTATACCTAGAAACATGGATGCTATTAAAAAGATCAACATCATATGTGGTTGATCTGACTACAGTCTACAATCTAAAAGGAATAAAAACAAAACACGATGATGCAAGACTATGACTTCCTTGGCAAGAGCTTGACCGGTTTAGGATTAAACTGGTCGGCTGTTGACGGGCGAGCGTGTGCCATACCAACGCACAGACCAATTTCCTATTTTTTTTTATTTTTTAAATTTGTTGTAAAACAAAAATTGTTTGCGTCAATTTATCTTGTACTCCCCTCCCCCATGTTAACAATTGTCAAACTTCTTCAATCCCCACCTCTAAATTTGATGTTATAATTAATGGATGACCCCAGAAATGCTGTTATGTCCATTTTTTTTTCATTTTGTATATGTACACATGGGCGTAAATTGAAATATGTATCACATTTGCATGTAAATAGATGTATTCAGTTATCAGAACACGACAATGACAGATGACAAAGAGAAAATAAGAAAGTCACAAATTCAAATGTTAAATTTTAATACATTTTTATTTAAATCAAAGTAATTCTGTGTTACTGCTATCCATATTTAATCATACAAAGCTCAATGATTTATCTAATGTAATATTAGTGTTTTATTTGTTTTTTTATATTTAAATCTAACAATACATTTAGTTAAATTAAGAAATCTCTGTTATGACATATTTGGATGAATGATTGTGACAGTATAAGAAATGAAAATACTGTTCAAATTCATGTCATACTTCAATAATGATGAAAAGTACAAAATAAATATGAAATATTTGTCTCAACATGTCTACAGTGTTAGCCTTAATAATGCATATCTCAACAGTACATTGATACTGAAAAATTAAATTTATACTAAGTTTTGGAATTTTATTAAATAAATATTGAAAATAGCATTTATTGTGGAATCAAATCAAATTTGTGATGAGAACATTAAACTTCTGTACAGTTCTTAACATTAAATGTTCCAACATTGTCTTTCATTTATGATGATATAGTGAGTGAATTTTGAAGAAATTCTTAACACATGAAACATGTGAATGAAACCTGAATGTAATTCATACTTTCTTTTGGAAATCTTGCAACACAGCACATTAAATTTTTATCATGTGGAGGTAATTAATATGCCTTGTCTAATGAAAAGAAAACATTTATCGTAAAGTATCAATATCATTGTTAAGTGGTGGAACAAGAAATTTCTCCTTCTCTCCCAAAGACTTTTTGATAGGGCTTACTCCCAATAAATTTTGATAGTATTTTAGGCTCCATCACCCCACCCCAGGTTGTAAGGGATGCAATTTGAAATGAAACTGTTTAGGTGACAGTAAGAAAAGTCCAATGTTAGTCAAATTGTCAGACTAATAAAAAATTGTATTTTGGACTTAATCTTTTGCAAAATGTGGGTTGTCATGTTGAACTATACATCAATATCAATGGAAAATTGATGAAACAATTGATTTAAAATGGAAAATTGAGACACTGCGGTCTAAAACAATTAGGTTTTGGCATCGTTTATCCCCTGCCTTCCCCCTTTCATGGAAGTGATTTGGTATTAACCTTTGGCCAATTTAGGATGCCATCTATCAAGCTATACCAATTCCGACTTAATAATAATCAAGTAATCAATAGCAAATGGAATGTCGTACATGACGCAGTCGAAATGTGCAGTATTTGACAAAACATCGTCACTTTTGTCCCTTCCTAGAAGAGGGTTGTTGTATCGATCAAAATTGTATACGACAAATTTTGGGCTGTCACGGAAAACGATATAAACGTATTTATTTAAAACTGATCAAGGAATTTATTGCAACTAGACTATTTTAGATGATATAGTGTGAAATGGACAATATTTGCAAAAAAAATTGAGCCTCTTGGAAACATGTGAAATTATGTTAATTCATATCTAGATCTCATTTTGTATTTTTAAAGATTTTTTTAAAATGTGGTACAAATGACTGAAAATGTGTCCGGTGTAACTAGATAACTCTTACCCCAGTCTAGTTTTAGCAGAGTTGTCTCTCTTAAATGCAATGAAGTACCTATTTTCGATGTTATCAAATTAACAATCTAACATTGTTCTCTGTGACAGTGTCTGACATGCATGCTGAGGTAGGATAGAAAGTATATTTATTTCGTAAAACATTAGCATTGCGGTCTATGGAATAGCAATTGGTACCGTGATATCTATAGCGGAGTACAACGCAGGGAGCATACTAAGCAGGGGACCAGACTATGACATCCTAGCCATACACAACAACAACAATAATAGCGTGGGAACTGGGATTGTTAATTTCGAGGCCCCGGAGGGATATAATCTAAATTTTAAGAAAATATCTGATGAGGACTTAAAATCTACTGAAATAAATCAAGACCCTGAGATACTAAATTAAACACAAAATGGGTCATTGATATTTTCAATGGTAAATTTTTTTAATTGTTTTTAATTTTGTTTGCTATTTTTTAAACGTGTGCGGGTGTTGATGGCATAGTGTGAATATGACCACTTACAAAGTTTTTAAAATATATTTATTTAACCATTATTCAAAGACTGAATACAATTTTTAAATGGTAAAAATACAAAAAAATGATGATCAGATTATTTACATGAAATATCTTCATTTGATAGATCTTGAACATAAATATTAACATAGTACATACTTTGTTTACAATATTGTCATGATATCTTCAAAATGTGACTTAACACCATTGACAAATGTATAGAATAATCCATAAAATGATTGTTTTGCGAGTTAAAGTATTTTGGATATATAATCATTAATTTCAATGAAAAAGAAATTACATAGCATTCTGCATTGCAATTATTCTTCTAAAGAAATAAATATTCTGTATAAATTGTTAAGACTTAAAATATTGAAAATCTTTCCCTAACATTTATCGAGATAGTGAGATAGTTTTCAGTAACAGTTTCAAGTGCATTGTTAAGGTCAGTCGAATCGAATATACATTTTGAAATTTTGCTAAAAATGCGCTTTGATTCATGGATGTATTATTTTGAAGACTGAACACATTGTCATTATTTTTCTCCGTAGCTTAGCTCATTCATCTATTAACAATAACTTTGTCCATGGTATTTACAAAATTATTACCCATAATTTAGCCATGTCCTCCACTTACTTTCCAGATATATCTGAATACATACCGATGCATTGGATTCAGTTCGTCAGAACTTTCTGAACACCCGTCATTAACGGTAACAAGTCACGGGTTAAGAATACTCGGAACAAAAGTCTTAAAGTATTTCCGCGAACATTCAAAGTCGAGAAACGTAGATTGGTCTTCTTTGCCTTGCGTAAGACATCCACTCCAGAGTACCCAAAGTCGCATCTAAATGTATATTTTTTTTAAATGGTTCACTTCAAGCTTGCCTTGACCTGATCTTTATTAGAATTCAGTCATGCTTGACCAGCTATTGATTTTTAAGGCCAACATAGCACTCTACACCTGTAATAATTTTGACTGAAGTTTCAGGGGCGCATACAAAATATTCATTGAAAGTTGTAAGTATACGCAGACAGTCAGTTCTTCACACATTAGTGTACATTTTTATTGACTTACCGGTATTTCTCGCGACTGTTGAGCAACTGTCGGTTATACGTTGTTTTTTTGTTACATTTTTTCCCCGGATCAAATCCTATATTTGACGACATTTACATCGAAATGGAATAGTATAACCCTCTGTACAGTAGCAAATTCGAACATCGCCCTTGATATGACTTTTACCAAATACCGGTAAGTTTCTAAATTCTATTCTGGTGTGTTCCGGAAAGATCTCATGTATAAAAATTTGCACATTAAAAAAGCAAAACAGCAGGTGACATCAGACAACAAATTGTCCATCAGTATCAACACATATTTGTCTGAATCGTAATTTCTCTGTGTACAACCTACACATTGTCATGTTTGAGATGATTTAGTGACACAGCGACATTCAAATAGACGAATGAACGTTTTCTCTTCACATCCTTTTTTGTTCCACTCTCCTAATTACCTTTCAGTTTACCTTAAGAAGAAAATTCATTTGTGTATAATACCATTATATAAAATTATATTCCATTGTCTTTTGTTCTGATTAATGCCATAACGAGAGAGAGAGAGAGAGAGAGAGAGAGAGAGAGAGAGAGAGAGAGAGAGAGAGAGAGAGAGAGAGAGAGAGAGAGAGAGAGAGAGAGAGAGAGAGAGAGAGAGAGAGAGAGAGAGAGAGAAACAAACTCCATCTTGACAAGAACAACAATTAAAATGCAATGTTTCTAGTGGAAGTATGGGATATGTCGGTCCGTTAGGCCTAGAGATGACAGAAACAGAAACACATAACATGTCTTAAATGGTATCAGGTCATCTCACCTCGGACATTCCCCCAGGACTTTCCCCCATCAGATAGGACTTCCCCTCAGTCATGTCCCCCCCAATTTTCATACAACTTTACTTATATATATATATATATATATATATATATATATATATATATATATATATATATATATATATATATATATATATATATATATATATACAACAGTCATACCTGTGCACTAATGGTGATACGGGATGCGAGTAAACATTAAAGCTATATATATATATATATATATATATATATATATATATATATATATATATATATAAACATTAAAGCTATATATATATATATATATATATATATATATATATATATATATATATATATATATATATATATATATATATATATATATATATATATATAGCTTTAATGTTTACTCGCATCCCGTATCACCATTAGTGCACAGGTATGACTGTTGTGACCTGAAATAAATGCATTATTAAATGTAAAATATATAATTTCCTTACCCCTCTCTATGTCTCTCTCTGTCTGTCTCTGTCTCTGTCTCTCTCTCTCTCTCTCTCTCTCACACACACACACACACACACACACACACACACACACACACACACACACACACACACACACATGGATCTTAAGTTGGCTTGACGCCACATTTGAACTGTGAACATAAATTCACTCCCGTTTTTAAGCCTTGTTAGTTATAACAAAAATGGGCATGGTCTATTTGTCAATCAATTGCTACTGAATGTAGAACATGAGTTTTCTTTGAAGTATGCGGATCGGATAAGGCTTGAATCTAACCTTTATTTATGCAGCAGTTTTGGTTGTATTTAAGATAAACAACAGATGGATTAGCTATCATTCTATTAATTGTAGTTGTTTCAGTACCGTACTCAGGCCAGAGATTGACGTTAGTGGATTATGATGTAACAACCAAAGAAGTACAAATCTGTTCTTCAAGAATTGCAAAAATCGTCTCTGACTCTGACTATCATGACGCCATAGAATACTTAAAGCAATTGAACATTAACATTTAAACAATACATTTTTTAATATGTGAAAATGTTAACTTTGTTTAACTCTACTGAGATTTAATTAAAATAACCTTTTCTTTTAACATAAGTTTTTATATTTGATTGGCAAAATTTCATATTAAATGAATTAAGTTTTAAGATCGTGGGGGGGGGGAATGACTGGGGAATCTTATTTGATTGGGGGAGTCCAGAGGGGAAATGTTTAGGGGGAATGCGGGGAGGGGGAAGAAATGTTGGGTGGATGTCCGGGAGGAGATGTCTTAGACTTGTATTAAATACTAAATATCTACGTATATTACATAGTGTAGCATATATTCCAACATTTAATAAAAATATTTATTGCACTTATCAAAGATTCAAAATTACAGAACGTCAAAATGATACGTAGGTAAGTATATATAGGTATTATTATAACAATGTTTTATATTCGAGAAATTGTTTTCATATATAGACGATGGGAAAAAGGAAAGATATAAAGAGAAAGAAACAATTGTTGTCGGTGTATACAAGAATTAAGATAAACAACTTTTCCACCATTCAAAATGGTCGTACCTAGAGTTGAGGCAGGTTTGGAAGAGGAACCAATTCCACGTTTGATGAAGACCTCTCTTGTGGCGTTATAACCACAGACGATGATGACGGATGAAGTCACAAATACAACCTGTCGAAAGGACGTTATGAAGAATATGATTATGCAAGACAATAGTGTGTGTGTGAGAGAGAGAGAGAGAGAGAGAGAGAGAGAGAGAGAGAGAGAGAGAGAGAGAGAGAGAGAGAGAGAGAGAGAGAGAGAGAGAGAGAGAGAGAGAGAGAGAGAGAGATATTTTACATTTAATAATGCATTTATTTCAGGTGACAACAGTCATGCCTGTGCACTAATGGTGATACGTGATGCCGTAAGAGTCACTAGCCAGCTCCCTTAAGTTACCAACAAAGGGATACACGCAGGTCCAGGAGACAGTTTGTTATAATTTCGATACCAATTGTTCAAGATCAAAAGAAGAGCCACAATCAATAAATCTGCAGTCATAAATCCAAGAGACATGAAAAGTGTATCTAGTACAAGGAGAACGGTATACAGAGTGAGTATGCAATAAAGGTAAACTTACTAAAATAATCTGAGTTTTCTGTGCGAACCAGAGGTAGCTTTATGTTATTTATGTTCTTGAAATACGTGTTGTACTTTTCATTGTCAAGCATAATAGTCACATGGTATCTTCCACTGTAATATTTTCCATATTTCATAATTCATACATTCCTTTTTACCCATTAATCTAGGTAAACAAAACAGACAAGCAAACACAAATAGAAGACAAAGCATTGGAAAATATGTTGTATAGATAACGATATAAAGTGAATATCCAAACCTTTTCATGACATTTGTAATATATATATATATATATATATATATATATATATATATATATATATATATATATATATATATATATATATATATTCACTCCCAAGGAAAGCAAACATTCGTATGTTAACAATATACTTCAAGAAATATCCTTTGAACAATGGTGAAATTATAAATAATATGGATACTACCTGAAAAGGAGAATAATCTCCCGAGCAGGAAACCATGAAAGACTATGATAGCTCTCAATACAAGACCTTGAAGCACACGACGTCTGTAGCCAAATTCAACGCAATGCGCTATTATATATTCATTCTGGACGGAAATGTACGCCTAATTGTATATCATATGATATAGTTCACGTAACTGTGCAATTATTATGTCCCTGTAACCAAATACGCTTTAAGTACATTTTCAAAACGATAATATATATATATATATATATATATATATATATATATATATATATATATATATATATATATATATATATATATATATATATATATATATATATATATATATATATATACATTTTAAAGAGTTCTTGTTATCTTCGTTACAATTGTCTTGTATTATATTATTCTTCATAACGTCCTTTCGACAGCTGTTTCACTTCCATCAAAAACTTCACAAGTATTTATAACGTTTTAAAATCTGTACCGTTGCTTCTTTGATTATTATTTTTAGCCTGAGCAATGGCAGATATAATGTCTCCATTTGTTATGCCCATAAATTTATAGGCGGCAGAATATTAGCATGTATTCATATCATTGACGTTTATTGCAATATCTACACAAATCTCATTTGATCTGTTCGATGAGGATTTCGTTTGTTTTTTCCTTTGAATTGGGCATTTCACTGTATAACGTCATTGGTAGAATTTACAGAACGTGTGTCCTTTAATATTCTGAGAAACATCCGACCGGGAGTTTATTAGCCATCGCTTCCGTTCATTGTCGAAAGATCGCTATCCGAACCTCAGAAAATAAGACTTTGCTTTTGGTTTTGACTGGAATCGAACCTTTTTTTCAGATATCGGTTTAGTGTCGTCTGGTGTCTCTGATTATTTGGAATAATAACAAATATAGAGTCGAATCAAAGCCAAATAATCGTTTTAACACGGAAATAAGTACTTAAAAATCTGTTGGAAGAGAAATCCTCTATAATTTAGATATGCATCGATTTATTGAAACCATTAGATAGTACAACCTCTATCCCCATCATTCAGTTTTTGCGAATTTCACCATTAAGTTTAACACGCGATTGTATGCGCGCGCACACACACGGATTATAAAAATAACTTCTAATCAACAATAAATATACCGAATAAGACTAATAATGGTTTCCATTGGTGATTATTACTAAGTAAAACACAACGAATAGCTTGTGCACTTAAGTTATCTAGCATCAAAAGCCTCTACTACGGTACTACTCAGTCAAGTTTTAAATCATGCTTACCACACATGGTTGCAGAAACAGTATTATTGATGGTAGCAGAGAAATATTTTGTACCAACTGTCAAGAGAATATTTTGATATTAAACAAATATTGTATATAATGGCGAAATTTTCACAGATAGATGCGAAGAGTATTTGAAATAAGTTATAAACATAATTAGCCGTATTATTTAACCGAATGATTGGATAAGAAAAAGGTTACAAAAATTAAATCTCTGTTTCGTTTGATTTGTATGCGATTGGGATTTTTAACATAGCTTTAAAAACTTTTCAGTCATATCGCTACGATTTCTGCAGTGTGGCAGGCTATATTGATATCCAGCACTGGGGCATCATGTCGAGGAAATGTAGCATTATGTCCCAACCAAGTCACATTATCCTAACACCATGCCCACCATTTCTAACACTAACATCTTAATGCTACGAGTCGAGCGAGGCAGCTGTTATTGCCACTTATATAAGTTTTAGGTATTACTCGGTCGAGGTTCAAACCCACGACGTTCCGCATCGTAGGCAGGACGCTCTAAGCACCAGGAGCGGTCGCTGTTTCGTTTGAATGCATCATACAGATTTATCAGAGGCTCAAATGATGTTTTAGCATTTACAAACACATATCCGGAACATTTCGACCAACTAATTAACGTAGGAATTATCTTAGAACAGCAAAAAATTGAGCTTGATGAAAAGTTTGAAAAAATGGTTTACAGTTTTACAGAACAGCAACACGTGTAGGTTATTTAGTGCCACGCATTGGCAGTAAATTATATTGTCCAAACACAGACTATGGCAGCTGACCCGCTATCTGATTAATATTCTAGGAGAACTTTTCCAGCTGCTGCTAAACCGAAGACACAAAAAGAAGTTGAGGAAACGGCCCAAATAAACTGTCATTGACTGAATGTCAGCTCACTTTAATGACGCCAAACTATAAGAGATCAGAGATTGCAGTACTAATCGGTCCTTCTGCATCTGCCATTATGGACACATGGTGGAGGGTACATTTCCATTTTTGCAGCTGTACAAGGATTAACAGCCGCTGCAGCCTCTGTTATTGTAAAAGTTTATGCACTTGGCGAAGTTGAAACTACTGCTGGAATATCATTTATGCATATGTTATTTAACTATTTCTTTGTTAGTTTTAAATTTAGTTTTATTCCATTACATGTCATTGTAATAATAACTATGTGTACTGAATTCCTGAATTTTTCTTTTTTTGCGAATTGAGTTCAGTTCTGTTTGACCTTACCCCTTTTTAATTTACTAATAAACATCCAGTAGCAGACAAATTATATCTAGTAGATGACTATGAATCAAAACTAGTACGAGTTCAGGTAAACAGTTTTTTTTTCTTTTATTAATTCCTTGTAAGAGTATGATTCCTTCTATGGAATCAATACCATGCGTGATAATCGTCATGTAACAAACTTGTATTCCTTCTGGAAAGATGAACTCTTGACCTCCTTCCGGACATCTGTTTGCGTTTTAGTTAGTCTTATAACTCATGTTATAATAGAAATTATCCAGTCTGGGCTCTAAATCATTGACACTTAAAGGTGTTTTGTTGTGACCAGTTTAAGTTTGAAATTTTATTTTATAGAATTAGTGATTTTTTTCCCCTGGAAATATGCAAGTGCTCATACAGAATTCTTGGACAAAAGCAGCCACTAAATCTATTCGGAATTCAAGATTGGAATATTATTTTCTGTAATTCAATAAGGAACTGCTGCTACAATAACGCTTTGAAGGTCAAGGCAGACGTCATCGCCTTACATTTTGATTTTCATCAGGTCACGAACTCATTTAGGACATTTTAATAATAGGCTGACATTGTACCTATAGTGAATCTGTAAGGCAAAGTTCTGGCTGTGTGCACTTCAAATATCCCAAAATTGTTTTTTTCATCATAAATATGCCTATGTATGGTAGCCTATTTCAGTTTAGCACTTTGACAGAGTGCGGTATTGTGGCATGAGCTGAGTCATTGAGCTTTATAACTGGTAACCAAAACTCTTAAAAATACACTAAAAATGTTGATAAAGATCAGTTGAATCATATTTACACGTGGTTTTAAAACCAAAATTTTAGTAACTTTGTTAACTTTACTGTCCTAAATTTGTCAAATTGATTTTTATGTTTTGTATGAAAATTTAATATTCCAATAAAATTTAGTTATTAAAGTTTAAATGTTTAAATTTCCATTAATGTTTAATGAATCAATATTTTAAACTTTCAAACATATTTTCAGCGAGGGTGTATCATGTGTTACAATTAGGTTTTGACTGCATTTAAATAAATCGTATTATTAAGGAATATATAGCAAACCAGTTTTGGTTTGTCAAGAACACTTTGGCCAAACCTTGCACTCCGTGTAACACCAGCACTACACACTTTCTGACAGATGTCACATGTCTTGTTTGCAAGAAAATTCCAGAAGATTTCATGTCTAAAGTTGAAATGGGCATAGCTTGCAATTAAAGAATTTGGACTGATTGATTGATTGATTGATTTATATTTTTACGGCGCACCAGCACTATGTGGCTATTTAGGGCCAAACATTAGATTATATCCTTTTTCATTTATAAATGGTAAAATAATTTTATCGACCAGCGATTGGAGTCCAAACAGTTAAAGGTAAAGCGATAAAAATGTGAACAATGGTAAATAATTAAAAGTTTCACGATCAACGGGGTGTGCAAATGTATGATAACGAAAACATATGATTGGCAATTAAAATCTATCGACTGCATAAATATAACACAAAACTGAACAAGGTGATAAAATAAAAACTATAGCTTATGATAAATGTTTGCTTCCTTAAGGAAGTCCATAATGTTGGTAATGTTAACTGTATCAAAGAGCTCCGTCATGTCTTGCACAACGTAGTAATGATTGCGCGTAGGTTGAAGATCGAAGCATTCCAGCATAAAGTGCTTAACGGTGAATGGTTCATTACAAGCTATGCACTCTTGTGGGTCTTCTTCTTTTAAGATGTAGGAGTGTGTTAAATAAGATTGACCGAGTCGAATTCTTGCAATGACTACCTCCTCTCTACGGACGGATCTGTAGGAAGGAGTCCATTCTCCTAAGGTTGGCTTGATGGCATGAAGTTTGTTATTCACGGCATCATTCCATGATGCCTGCCATTTCTGACGTAAACAGTCTTTGATACAACGTTTAAAATCAGTATATGGTGCTTTAAAATCAGTTGGTTCTAGTAATAGGGCCATTTTAGCAGCACGGTCTGCTTTATCATTACCTTTAATTCCTATATGGCTGGGTAACCAACAGTATACTATATTGTGGGAGGTACTCAGCTCAGTATGCTTAAGGAGAATGTTTGCTAATAATGGATTCTACAGTTTTCTGTGATGTAGTGACTGAAGTACTGATAGTGAGTCGGAGAATATTATGCTATTTGAAATACGCTTGCTTGCAATGTATTGCAAAGCAAGGTCTATTGCTCTAATTTCGGCTGAAAAAATTGACGTACCATTTGGCAAGCGAACTTTGGTTGTGTGGTTTCCACTTACGAAGGCTGCAGCAGCCTTTTGTTCATCTTTTGATCCATCAAAATATATTTTTGTATACGTTTCAAATCGTGAGAGGAGTTCATGCTACGAGTTGTGGAAAATGGAAGGGTTTGTCTCCGATTTTTTTCCATCATGTAACGTAAAAATTACCCTTGGTTGCTAAAGTAGCCATGGGGGTGTTTCGGAGATGTTGGCTATCCCCGTGTGAAAGTCACCTCATCGAAGCGGATGAACAACCCTTATCACAACGTAGAGAAATGCTCTCCGCACAATATGCTATCAAATTAAGATCCAGCCCTCTGAACCCAGCTTTTTCGGCAGTTTTTGAACCAAAATATAAATCCTTATATGACAATAAACCAAATGTCATACATACATTTGGCATTAGAATATCACAATTTCTCGAAAGTACTCAAATTGAATTTTCAAATATTCTGAAAGAATTTGGACTAAAATTGACCATAGAAATACAGTCAAAATAATCTTGTTCTATGTTCTTTTAATCCGACACTAGAAATTTTTTTTAGCCACTATACCTTCTCTCCAAAGACCTACCTCCTCGGTCAGCCAGTGTTAATTACAGGAATGTACTACTTGCTACAGTACCGCTAGATCATTCCAGTGTCTTGACATTCATTCAGATTTATGAAAACAGCAGCTATGAAAATAATTAAGTCTCACGTTTCTTGTTTCACAATGTCACGGAATTGTTTAAATCTATTTCTTTATTAAATACGTCTACTCGGGTTTCGTGTTTTGAGTACAACGATAATCGAGGGTGATTGATTTATATTTTACATTTCTTCGAAACAGTGAGATCGGTTCATCATATGTTGCACTCGTGAAGCGCTTTCGATGGGAAGACACGAATACATGAATTGCACAGACGATGTAATCGACACATTACTTAACGTTTTGTCAGTCGGCGGTATACTTTGAGACCTGCATATTTCCAGCTGTAGTCATGCACTGCAGACCAAAGTTGTGGGAGTGTGTGTTGCTCCATACATGTAATCTATTTGCTTGTTTGGCCATTTGAACTGGTAGCAAAGAGTGACGTCGAGGGAGTGTGTGTGTGTTGCTCCATACATGTAATCTCTGCTTGTTTGGCCAATGGAACTGGTAGCAAAGAGTGACGTCGAGGGAGTGTGTGTGTGTGTGTGTGTGTGTGTTGCTCCATACATGTAATCTCTGCTTGTTTGGCCATTTGAACTGGTAGCAAAGAGTGACCTTGAGGGAGTGTATGTGTTGTTCCATACATGCAATCATTTGGCTAATTTTGGGGACTTGTTATACGCACTGTTTAGGAAGTGAAGAGATGTATTTTGATATCTGCCTTATCATTTTAGTATGAGTAAAATATCAGTTCATTATTCTGAATGAATACAGTTGTCTTACTATTTGAGTAAAATATCAGATCACTATTTTGAGTGAGTAAAATATAAATTCACTATTTCGAGTCAATACTTCTATTTTACTATTTATTGTAAAATAACAGTTTACTATTTTTAGTGAATACTTCATTTGTTTTGCTTTTGTGTAGAACTTTTTTTAATTTTGTGATAAACCTTGAATTGGTCTCTTTTTTGTCGTTTTAACATAAGATTATATATTTGTAATTGCATTTGTTGCATGAGTTGATTCGTGCGAAATATTGTTAATTCGTCCAATATTTGGACACATGCACGCACGTACCGATCATATTTGGTTTCTTTTTTGAATTATAAATCATTAAATATTGCATTTGTATTACCAACAGTTACTATTGGTAATCCGAAATCCCGAATCGGATATCTTCTTACACAGAACATACCTTGCTCTAAGCTAGCTAAACAATTTTCAATATCCACCCCTCCAACACTGCACTTTGTATAAATCAACACTGCCTGTTTCAAGTATAAATTTATTTAACTATTTTAATTGTCTTTTTTTTTCAATGGCGGCAGCCAAGGAGCGAACAAAAGGACTTGTGAATCCTCTATACGGGCAAGATAAACCTCATCGGGCATTGAATTAATTTAATCAGAGGACATTGCCCGGAAAGCGCATATTTCCCTTTGTATTTTGGTTCTTAGATTCTTCCAAGTTCATCCATGATATTTTGGGGTCAAGTTGTTCATTCAGCTGTGTACTACCCCCACCCCCGGCAAACAGACAACTGATTATTATGTAATTGTTCAGTCTCGAAAATATTTGTATTTATATTTTCGTAATTCATTATAATACTAATACTTGTCATTGCTGGGCCCTCGTCGACAAATTCATTCGAGCGCAGATACAACTTCGGCGGCCGTCTTAAGCTAATAATGGTTCTGCTTGTTTGTATCTGCTTAAATTGTCAACAACCGTTAATGCATATGTGAATGTGAGTGATTGACGTCTGTCAGTTTTAACTGTATCATGGAGTAAAAGCACAATATCAGCTTGATGAATTTCATTGTAGGTACTAACACCAAAATGTCTAGGTACTAACACCAAAATGTCCATATTGAATTAGCTTGGGGAGGGGGAATTTAAATATGCTATAGTGCCTATTGAATTTGTTTGGGGAGGGAGAATATAAATCTGCCATAGTGCCTGTTGAATTTGTTTCGGGAGGGGGGAATATAAATCTGCGATAGTGCCTGTTTTAACTGATTTGCAGCTCTGGCAGCGTCAGCAAGTTTGCTAATAGCTGTCCTACCCCTCCACTATCCATTTTGGCTATAATATATGGACTCCATTATTCTATTGATTAATTACCCAGCCCATAACACTAACTTACCTTTCATCACACATCCTACCAGCTAATTAGCTAGTGATTCTCGCAGAATTTTATTTTTACCAACTTTTGCGTGTATATCAACTTAGCGTCTGCGATATGTCTTTGTTGTAAAATCTGGACTTTTATATCAAGAACATGATAAGCCTGATGAATCGCATTGACTGGAGACTTTCCTGGTTTGGGTTGATTTCGCTCATTAAGTAGAATATCAAATCGCTTTACAGGGCCACCATAATTATTCAC
The DNA here is from genome assembly GCA_016746295.1 of Potamilus streckersoni. Taxonomy (NCBI): domain Eukaryota; kingdom Metazoa; phylum Mollusca; class Bivalvia; order Unionida; family Unionidae; genus Potamilus; species Potamilus streckersoni. The sequence continues at coordinate 740,322 of JAEAOA010002366.1, forward strand.
AATATGTTTCTGGCCAGGATACTTAACCCATGGAGTTCCTGCTAATTTTCCCAGTGAAGCATCGATATCACAACCAGATTTCTCACGAGACGAAATAAACCTGTATTTTTTTTGTATTACATTTCACACACTTACCTGTAAGAACACGCCTCCTTTTCGTCGTCGTTATTGTTGCTAATTCACCGGTACCAGTAAATCACGTGTACCGAACATAATATAAATTCATAATATCAGTTATATTTGTTATTAATATGGATGTTATAGACTTCTCAGCGCCATGCGAAATAGAACCCGTCAGCACCATCCAGTTTTCTAAACCATTCGAGCAATTGTTACACTGCGATCTGGGTCTGGGATGACTCAAGTATTACTCAGCATGATAGTGAGCGACTCAGTTATTACTCAGCATGATAGTGAGTGACTCAGTTATTACTCAGCACGATAGTGAGTGACTCAGTTATTACTCAGCATGATAATGAGTGACTCAGTTATTACTCAGCATGATAGTGAGTGACTCGGTTATTACTCAGCATGATAGTGAGAGGCCTGAAGTGGGATAAGTTATATTTAGTGGCGCCATCTGCAGATGATTAGAGATGCTATGATGTTCTTAAGGACTTTGATGAGAATGCGAAGGAGATTGCAGAATGTTAAATCGGATGATATTAATTATATTACTGATATCGATGAAGCTCCGTCGGTCGAGGACCTTAACGGGGATATCAATAATCTCATAGCGTATGACGATGTGACGTTAGACAAGTGATGTTAGACAAACAAACAAATCCAGTTCGAATATTTTCTCGAGGCAGACATAAAATCACTGATATTTTATATGTTACTTAGCAGTACGCTCAAATAACTGAAGTCATCAGATTTATCTTCTTTTTGTTTTTAGTGGTGTGGATACCCACATGCTGCTAAATATTCACCGGACTTGGTGTTCAGAGGACATAAATATAATCAGATTTACAAACTTCTTATCATAAGCTCAAACGATTCTTTATGGATTTATCACTATAAATTTACACGACCCCTGATCGAATTATCGCACTGGTATCAATACAACTTTTGGTTGAGACACCATGCTCTCATCATCAAGAGGTTAATGTTAGGACTGGTCGACCTGGTGTCAGGATAATGTGACTGCGTGGGACATGATGCTACATGGCGGCGGCACGATGAGCGAGTGCTAGACATCATCATAAACTTGTCACACTGCAGGCACCATAGCGATATGACTAAACAATTGTAAAAGCTACTTTAAATATCCAAAATCACGCATACACTCGGAGTATATGTTCTACACGTACAGCTAGAAAATACGCTTAATATGTACAGTATGTGCATACGATATAATGTCATAGGAAATTAAAGACGTGCATCAATTATCCAGAAAAATCTGAGTATTCAAGTACACAATTTGCATTGCTCCCAGATTTGCAACATACTGATGTTTCAAATTTTTAAGAGAAAAATAATTAAAAAATAATATGTTGTGTGAAGAGATACGGAATTTGGGGATGTATCAAGTTTTCATTGCTTTATAAGCAAAGTTAAGAAAACTGTTCTTAGCAAAAAAGTTTTAAAGAACATTATTCCGCAGCATCTGGTGTCAAATTGTTTATTTAAATATATTAATAACTCACAACAATCATGAATGTGTTATCGATCTTGTTTGTACCCGTGGGCAAGGGTGTGTCTGTTTTCTTTCGTGACTGGATTTTCCGCATCCATCATTTCTGAGACAGGCAGATGGGCGATCAATAAAAAAAAATTAATTGAAATTCGAACATCTAAATTTAGTCTGGAGAAGGCAATAAGAAGTGCAGTAAGAAAGATTTAGAACTGTAGAAGATAAAGTAAATCTAAAATTTAGACTTAATTCAATGAAACTCAATATTTACTCTTAAACATTTAATTGTTTATGCTATAAAGAATTTGCTTTAATTACATTGCATAGATTTGTAAAAAAAAAAGATCAATCCCTTATTTACCGAATCAGAATTATTTACTGGGGTAGATACAAAAGTAGATTTGTCCGCTACTGAATGCAAGTTACAATTATCGCGTGAATAGTAAATCGAGCAGTTTTGAGTTATTGCGTGCTGACAAACATTGGCAATGAAATTTTGTTTGTGGAAATGCAGTCGCTGTATTGAGGGCGCGAAAATATTTGTCGCTGAAAAATCGGTAAACCTGGGAAAACATTAAAATGTAAAGCGTGGAGTCAGCGCCATATGTTCTGATAAGTCCCATTAATTTTTTAAATAATATTAGTTATGTATATATTTTAAAGCAAATCATTTATCTCGAATATGTAACTAGAGGCACTTTGCACTACGCGATCTTTTCAGTCTTTATCGTAAGATATTTATCAAGGGACCTGTAGACCTCAGAGGTTACCTCATATTAGGTGACCTGAAGATCTCAGAAATATCCTCGGCTATTGTTCTGATTTTTAAATTTAAGTTACACTTAATACCGAAACAATAAGATGCATCGTGTCAATTTAGAATAGAGAAAAGTGTTTTATATCGTATAATCAAAATAAACTTACCTGTTGACGTGAAGTCTGATGACCAAAAGAAGAATCGCAACATGGAGCTAACCAACAGACCGCTATTAACATGACATCTAGTCTACTCGTGACTTTTTGTTGTGTATTTTATATTTATATTCTGAGTATCGGTTTACCTGTTCGTAAAGGAAGTAAACCGTAGCTATATGTTATTGGGTTAAAGTGGAACATATGTTACGACTATGTAGTTTAATTACTTATATATTAAAAAAATAATTTTTTTATTTCATTTTTGTATTATTGCATATTATTGTGAATATGATTATTTTCACAGGGTCTGATATTTAAAAAAACGTCGTGTTTTTTTTACAACGTAAATATAATTCGTCTTTTAGTCAGCTTTTTGTTTAGATTGAAAGGTGCATAAACTTCCCCCATAAACTATTGGTTGTGGCCAATGTCATTTATAATTATACGTGTTTACATCGTGAACTGCGATTGCTTATTGCGAAATAAAACACGAGTTCTGTATGCACCCTTGCTTGAAATGACGTTTCCAGTTATTTATTTTTAATATATTATATTTTTATAATTGCTACCTAAGGAGTCTGATGTTTAATCAGTGAAGTATCTTACAATCAATCATGCCTGTACTATAAATATCGCTTCATATAAGGATGAATACGTTTTTAAATAATTTAAAAAAAAGTAGTTTCCTGTTTGATGTATGTGGAAATAAAGCATCTCATAATTGTATGGAAATGTTCCTTATGTTTTGATATACAAATATATTTCAAAATGTTGTAATTTATTATATTACATAATGAACTAAGTTCAGTTTTTTGTAGTACATAGTTTGCTACAGTGTATACTTTGCATGTGATGTACTTGTTACAAGTTATTTGCCTCTTGCTTTTGCATTGGAATTGTAGATGTGAAATGAAATTGGAGACAAGTGTTAATTATCACAGACAATTAGTGACAATTATCGTCCATGCCATACATGCATAATCCTCCATTCTATATATATATATATATATATATATATATATATATATATATATATATATATATATATATATATATATATATATATATATAAGAATTCTATATAGTTTTAATATTTACCTTAATTCTGGATAAGAGAATAAACAGAATCCTCTCTCTCTCTCTCTCTCTCTCTCTCTCTCTCTCTCTCTCTCTCTCTCTCTCTCTCTCTCTCTCTCTCTCTCTCTCTCGTGAATAAACAAGAAAGATAAAGTATAACCTTGAGGTGCAATAATAATGCAATTTGATAAAACATTATGACGTCTTACAGATACAAAAACCAGAATTTGCACTGTAATCTAAAATAATAAACATGCTCAAAACTGATAGTACTGTGAATAAGAATTTATAAACAGATTAGAACCTTAAACCTTGCTTGTAAGAGGCTACCCTATTTTGCCATAGTGTGGCCACGGTAAATTACATATATAACATGTCCACACAAAAAAGATGGAGTGGGAAGGGTCAGCGGAAATATAACACTGTAAATACATGTACATGTAATTGTATACAGTTTGATACATTTAATATTTGTATTGTGCTTCTTACTGGCCACCTCTCTTCCGAATATTAATTCTCTGAGAAATCAACTGAGTGTAATGCGGTAATATAATTTGAATGTTATTTCAAATAAGACGCCCAAACATGCCATAAATTGTTATAACTTCTTGTTGCTAGGGTCAATGGAGTAGTCGTATTGTAAGAAATTGACTTGTCATTGCGCCCTCTGTTGCCATAATGTGGCATTATTTTATGCTAACGTCCATGATGCTGACTTGCAACGTGATCGATGCTATATTATAATCTTGATTTTAGAAGGTGGAGTACGTGTAACTTGTAATATAGCAAGTTTATAACCAGAATATTAAAACTTGTAATAACTGACGGCATTTGCCATACGACAAACTAAAGGAAAATTTAGTATCTGGCAAATTGCATGATACATGACGCAAGAAGGAAGGTAGATCGAAGCATTTGCAAGCAGACATTATTAGTTTGCATCAATGTAGAATAGAAAATTCATGACTAGAATTATGAATGTAGCAATTGCTGTTGTTGTTGTTGTTGTGCTTAACGCCATTTTTCAGCACACGATAGGCTATTCATGGCGGCCAGTATTAATGGTGGAGGAAGAAACCGTGAAATCACCCGAAAGAACCACCGACCCACGAGAAGCTACTGGCAAGCTTTCTCACATATCCACATTCGCCGAATCCTAGACTCGAACCCACGCAGACAGAGGTGAGATGGCAGTGATCCGTAACGGACAGCGCTTTAGACCACTAGGCCACTCGGGGCCCCTGAATGTAGCAATTGCAAGCAGATATTTACAATAATGCAGAAGGAAAGTAGCACTTGCAAACTGCCATGTACAATTTGCATCAATGAAGAATACAATATACACGGATAGAATTATGAAAGTAGCACCTGCAAACAGACATTTACAATATTGCATCAAGGAAGATTAGAACATACATGCACATAATTGTGACGGTAATCCCCTTAATACTCGTGGGTCGGTGGGTCTTTCCGGATCTTTTCCCGGATTCTTGTTCCACCATTTATAGCAGTTGCCATGTATAGCCTATCTTCAACAAGAAGAACTATATCAATTAATTAATTAGATAATTAATTATATAAGTAATTAATTGCAAAACGTAAAATTTAAAAATTAATTTGGAATAATAGAATAAATAGTCGAATCAAAGGAACGAATTGGATATTATGGGAAATGAATTCATTTTAAACTTTAAAATGTACAGATGTTTTTTTTTTGTAAAATAAATTAGACAATTAATGAATTATGCAATGTTATCTATGAGGAATATTGAGAAGTGAATACTTACGCTCTTATTTAATGTTCTAATGTCATGTATATCAATAATTTTGTGACTTCTGGCACATGATTTTATCGACAATTTTTAATTGTTTTTTTTTTCTTCACATGACTGTATATTGTGATGAATTTCTATAGCTGTATTTCGTACGTGCATATTTTTATCATAAAATAATAAAGAACGTAAATTACACAGGAACTACAAATAGAGGCTTACGCACGTGTTGAATGTTAATGATAATAAAATTGGTAGTAAATATGTTTATGAGACTCGGCCTTTTACCATTGAAAAGTTCGGTCAAGTGGTGTCTTAGAGGAATTAGGTTAATTCCTTTTGCATGAGTTATGTCATATAAATAGGTGGTTTGAAATATTAGACAGAGTAGTAACATCTGTCAAGTGGGGTATAGTGCAACGTATAGTCGTAATAGACACTTTAACGGTATATATAAGGAGCGAACTGAGCAATCATGATTCATTCCAGTCTTGGTGTCATTCTTATTTCTTATGTTCCTGGTGCAACATCAAGTCTGCAGAACAGGTTTATACTGTACGCATATATTATTTGAGAGAAAAATCAATTGTTTTAGACTGTTCATTGGATGTAGAAAATGTTCAATGAACTATAATATTTTGGAACTACGAATTAATATTAATTTGGAACTAATGAAAATTGTTCAGAGGAGTTCTGGAAAATGCCATTCTGAGAAAGTCACGACATTTGTCGGACCAGTACATTTCCGGTTCTGAAATGTATACAGAACTTTTAATTCCTTTGGACTTTCATAGAACCTAGTTTGGATTAATTTCATAATACTGTACGTTTCTCAAAGGTTTTTTTTACTTGGATCAGATTTAGATATTCACAATGTAATTGGCAAATTAACGAAACCTAAAGGTGGGTGGACCCTGCCACTCCACTGGTATATGGCCATAGAACACAATTAATTTTACTATATAGTCTCTACATTTGTTTCTCAGTACTGAACTTTGCACTGTGTGACAATCAATACAAATCATATGTTAATCTAAAATATCTTCAAAGATGACTTTACGGTGAAGTTCTTGTCAAGGGTTTACCTGCATTTTTTTGAGAGGCTGAATTGTAAACAAAACACCATGCAACGGAAAAAGATTTCACTTCTGGATCATCACCACGGCCTTATTACTCAATGTGCACTCTCGCCGAAATCCACACAGACAACCAAACCATAAGCTCACATTCTAAAGAATAAACTTTAAATCCTTACCAAGAATGCCAAAATCTAATTTTTGTATCACCACCAAACGGAGACAGGAAAAAGTGATCTAAAAATAGACTGGACTACATTCGTGGGTACTGAACCGGATTTTATTAATTGTGTACTGATTCCATATAGGTTCATGGAATCCTCTAGATAATCAACTAGACCATCCAATCCTGCGGGAGTATCCTACCAATCAGGCCGATGAAAATGCAATGTGACATGATATAAGTTACCGTGACAACGAAAACGATAAATCTGGTTGCGACCGTATTATGATTAATGAGCTAAGCAATATGAGACCAAACATGATTAGAGAACGAATAGATCATAAACTAGTCCACGCTATTATTGGAGCGAAATATAAATTGAAGATCTGTGGAAATTCACTTTCTGATGATGGACCGGTGAGCGGTCTCGCACATGAACTTCACAAACTTGTAATAAAAGTTTCCTCGAGGAAGGGTTGTCGCAAACTCGGTTGATGATATATGGTAATCGAGCTAGCTGTAATGATATATGGTAATAGATCTAGCTGTAATGATATATGGTAATAGAGCTAGCTGTAATGATATATGGTAATAGAGATAGCTGTAATGATATATGGTAATAGATCTAGCTGTAATGATATATGGTAATAGATCTAGCTGTAATGATATATGGTAATAGAGCTAGCTGTAATGATATATGGTAATAGATCTAGCTGATACATCACACATTTGAAAGCATAATGACAATAAAAATTACTTGATAAATGTAGTTGATAGTTTTAGTAACTACGCTTTTAGTGTGCCTGTTACAAAAAAAAAATAGGTAAAACCATGACCGATTTTTTGAGAGATATAATATGCACAGATAGAAAACCGAATAAGCTATTAACAGAACACGCAGCACATATTTTTTAAAAATAAGAAAATTTATTAATTTCGGGAACAAAATAACATCACAAAATACAATACAGGAAACGAAGGGAAAGGTATCGTTGTCGATAAATTCAATCGTACATTAAAATAAATGATTTACTAGCAACCTAAAGCGAAGAGCACTAACAGTTACTTTGATGACCTGCCAAAGGTCATGTAGGATTGCAATAAAACGAAACATAAAACACTTGGAATGTTACCAAATGAAGCTGTAAATAACCTAATACTGGCGAACGAGAATGTATACAGAAGATACAAATTTAGCGTGTTAAAGAGTTAGAAATTCGTTAGTGAAGAAAACGTTTAGAAAATGATTTACACCTAACTAGTCTGAAGAAGTATTTGCTGTTGATAAAATTTTAGCAACACTACCTGTGACGTATAAGCTGAAAGATGCATCAGGAGTAGAAATTACAAGTTTCTACGAACAGGATCTACAGTAGACAGAGCAGAATATATTTATCATCGGGTGAGTGATAGCAAAAAAAAGGTATAATGTTTGGTTAAATGAAGAGGTTATGTCATCAGTTTTAATAGCTGGATACCAACTAATGAGATCAAAAATCTTTGCTCAGTTAATCATGATGCATAACTTCCAACGATCCAATCTAATCGTTGTAAATCTTTTCGTATTCCAAAAGGACAGACTTACATTTCACTGGCCTGCACAACTCTATCAAACAGTGTCTTCACGTAGAGTGTAATTCGCACTCTCCCAAAGAGAAAATCAAATTTTATGTTTCCGACGGTCATAAACTTCTGTCTACGGTTCATAAGCTGCCTTGATAACTCCCAGGATGTTTGATGTTTAGAGACAGTAAAGTTAGACTCTGTATCTTCTTAGGGAGGTGAAATATTACATTATATAGTGAATTTGATGCTATATAAACTTCATCTTGATGTACTACACCTGGCTCATCTGCAAATTTATCATCAATCACAGGAAAAAATATATGTATCTATATGAAATTTGAGATGTTATATACGCTGAATAATAAAAGTATTGGAATTTGTCGAACCATGATGCTATTTAGTATTCAGATTTCTGGCAATTATTTTACATAGTGATTATTAATAGTATTGGAAGTTTTCGATTCCTGATGCTCTGGCTGATCCGCTGTATATAGATCAATATTACAAAAATCCATAAGCTTTTTCGCAAACAAGAAACATTGCCATTTATATGGTAAACTCTCATTCTGTCCGTCTGGAATATCATCACAGGCTAAATAAAATCAAGATAAATTCGTGTAAGAACATCCCGGTGAATCCATTGTCATTAACGCCTTTCAATTCATCCTACAACCAGCACGCAGTTATTGTTTTATATTTATCACAACGCCATACTCGTTACCAGCGAGGCAGTGGAATCGTTGTTACATTTGCAAGCAAATAAAATCACAATAACATGCTGTTGGAAAACAATTTAAGACAGTAGATTGAGCGATTTGTACATTTGGAACTCATTGCGCATGAATTACACTAAAAGACGCATTGTAATAACCTCTCATAAACACCACTTTATACTGAAATTGCGTGGTACACAATAATACCTACAGATCAAATATAGCTCGGATGGAAGGAAATAAGATGTTAATTCCGTCATGTTTCGAAAAAAGGGCAAACGTACTACTTTTGAAACAATAGTTGCAACTAAATATTGTTGCAATTACAGAGTATCCATATTTTCGTGGATGATCGGAGGAAGGAATCCACTGTTTTCCGTTAATTTTCGTTAGCAATGTTTCCGATAGGTTACTCTGCCAAGCCCTTTGTTCTAGCGATATCTATTGGATTTCATGAGCTGCCTCCTTTAGTATGTAACGCCAACTAACCATTAGCGTTAACAACAGTGCATTGTATATTGGCCAAACATAGTGGAGGCAGTTGTCTTCCAAAGGATACTTTGTAAGTATAACATCGAATGGATTTAGGAATAGTATTCAACTTTGAGCAACTTAATTTTGATTGAATACGGTGGCTTTAGGAAAACATATCCAATGTAATTCACAGATCCGAATCACATACATATCTACTCGATATACCAAGGTGTAGATATGATTAACATATGGGAATATTGGCTAGCGTTGATGCATTACGTCCTGCTAAGTTAACATTACAAGAAATAGGGAAAAAAAACAACATTTGTGAAACAAATTTAATACAGAATGGACGAGACAATGACAAACACATGCAAATATTATGCATTTCAGGACCAAATAATCAGTATTCCCTGGAAGTTTAGTTTAAACATATCTGAGGAAAATGTAAATGTTTTTCAAAGTCTTACTCGAACGGAAAATAAATATTCAGAAACAAAATTATATGATTGAATCCATATCATGAACATCAAAAGAGAGATACAATACACAGTATCATCATACTATATTTAGTAAAGTCTAATATACTGTAAATAAAATTTGTTTCTATCCATACCATTTTACAAGGTAAAGAAAATAAAACAATATTTCAAAAACACTAACTAAATATTGAGCAAATATTCTTGTCATAATACATGGATTGACTGCAGTCAATGCTTTCATCATGTGTGGTCAGGTTCCATAAAGTGTGCATACATTTAGTGTCAATGTTTGTCACTGCAATTTGTGTGTCGAATCTACAAGGACTGATTTCTGTATTAAGCACATGTGTGAAATCGCTAGAATGCTGAATTTTTACATCCAAAATAGAGCGTAGCACGCCAGTAATTAATGCGTCATCTACCGGGCAGTAAGGCAATCTTTCTGCCAGGTCAAGCATGTCAGATATAACGTCAAACGGCAAGATGTATGATGTTCCGCTGACGTAAGCGGGGTATCGAGAACTTGGAAATTCTTTTTTCCCTACTGCATACTTTCCTTCTCTCTGCACCAATCCGCCATTAGGATACAAATAGCCATGTATAGTTTTATTATTGATATTAGGATTCTTCAGCAAATAATCAGAAAATAGAGCTACATTTATGAACGTATCATCGTCAGCTTTCAGAATATATTTGACACTAGGGCAGTATGTTTTCACCCATCTTAGGCCAGTCATCATTTTAATTGTTAAGTTATGCCTGGATTCCACGAAGTCAGCTTGAACAATGTCTTTATACTTTGTAGCTTCTTCTTGCAAAACTTTCTCAGGTAACATTCCATCTGCCATTTGTCCAAGAATGAACATCAGTTTGGTTGATATATTGAAAGATGTATGACTCTGACTCGCAACGCTGCCCCAGGTTTGTCTAATAGCTTGTCTCTCGCCGGTGTTCTTTGGTAGTGAAAGTACAAAAAACAGAAGAAAAGGAGGCGGAGAAACATTACAGATGTTCCTACCATCAATCATGTATTTTGGGTTATATGGTGTGATAACTTTATCCCATGAATGAGCATAGAGCTTCTTTATTGACTCAGTCATAGATTTTGTTAGTACAAACTGTTTAGCAGAAAGACTCGATTTTGCCGATACGGGCGCTGTAGACAAAACCTTGGGAAAATTACTAAAATTTTGCACCACTGTGTCCATGACTGCTTCTCTTATTCGCTGCGTAAAACTGTTCTGATTGGTAAATCTTGTAATGAAAACGGTAATATATGCAACTGCACCAACCAAAACCAGCAGCATGCATTTTCTCCTCATGCCCATGACTCTGTTCGCTTGAATATCTTCAATCTGCAAAGAAAATTAGAACATGTTTGTAAACAATGTAAAGTGCTCTCATTTGTTTTACCGTGACTCTGAAATCAATGACCATATGTTTAAGACCACAAGGACATATAGAGACTAAAGAGACACGTTTTCTATATGTAAGCATATTTGTATGCATATTTTGCGTGACCAGTGCACGTGTTCAGTGCCTTTAAGTAGGAAATTTAATATGCAAGTATATACAGAAGGGGTTCCCATGTTGGGAGGTGATGAATTACGTAAGGACAGGGTAAAGATACAATCAAAGGCAAATGATAAAATAGTGGCAAGCGCTTAATAATTCCAAATGGATTAAATCTACGATGGATACGGACAATGGGCAATTGTTCATTGTCGATCCAATAAATTCCCAACAGATTTGCACATGTATTGAGGGTGTGATTCCTGTGGTTTGTGAGTCAAATGCAGAAACTGCATGGCCCAGAGGCATGACTTAGAAGTCTGTTTGCGCATTTTCATTATGTTGAATGATTATGCATGTCAGTTCTAAAGCATGCAAGATTAACAACGAAGAAATTTATCTTATTATTCTAGCACCGTCAAAATGGGATATGCCACATTCCGTATCCGTTGCGCGCACCTGAAGATCACCCCTTAAGATATACCGAGGTTTAACGTTTATATTGAATGGTACTGAAGTATTTGTGTAACAAAAAGAAAACGTGCACAGGCACACGTACGAGCAGGACAGCATAACCACTGCATTTTCTTCAAAAAGTGGGGAAAATGGAGATTAAATGCTGATGTGACACTGCTATTTGTGTGTAGTTTCATGTAAATAGACTCTTCCCCAGTTGCTTTTATATATTTCAGTTATTTATCACGCTATGTTTGTTGATTGAACCAAGCACAATAAAGGTTCGCAGCCAGTTATCTCACCAATAGGTGGAGCCACAAAAACACACGGTCCCGATATTTGGTTACTTTCGGAGTTGATCGTTAGCCAAACTAATTTATTTGTTAATCAACCCAGCGATAAACAGCTGTCAAAACTATAATAATACACGTATCACTGAAACAAAATATTGGCTTATTTCATTTTTCAGTGAATTAAAATATATATTGCATTATCACTGCAAGACAATAAAATTACAATTTGTTTTCCTTTCCAGGTTAATTAAAATAAGATATCTTGCTACTTTTTGACTTAATCTGTTCAAAACGTTAGCGTCGACCTATTACATAACAAATCTTGAAGACGGTGCATCAGTTTAGTGTCTTATGTATTTGTGTGGTAAGCACGGAACAATAAATTCTTGTAGGTCTTCGTCTTTCAGTGGCCCCGAATGGCCGAGTAGTCTAATGCGCTCTCCATTACGGATCACTGCCACCTTACCTCTGTCTGCGTGAGTTCGAGTCTAAGATTTGGCGAATGTGGATATGTGAGAAAGCTTGCCAGTAGCTTCTCGTGGGTTGGTGGTTCTTTCCGCTGATTTTCCGGTGTATGTATGTATGTATGTATGTATGTATGTATGTATGTATGTATGTATGTATGTATGTATGTATGTATGTATGTATGTATATATATATATATATATATATATTCCCACATAACCTATATATATATATATATATATATATATATATATATATATATATATATATATATATATATATATATATATATATATATATATGTTGTTCGACCTTCGTTCTCGAAGACGACCATGACTTCACGTCTGGGCTAGTCTTTGATTGCGAAGATGGCTGGTGAGGCCAATAAGCGTTCTCAAGTGTCTAGGGTACTGAATGCAGGAAATTGCTCGGACTTGGATCGATTGAGGGTTGGTGCTGTCTCTGCTCTTCCTCTGCCGGCGTTTATGTTTGGTCTCGATGATCCGTTGCTCTTCAAAAGCAGCAGCGCCTGAATCGCGGTCTTCGGCAAGATTCTCAAAGCTGCCTGGATCAATGCCACATGACTTCATTGAGGCTTTGAGCATGTCATTGTACCGCTTCTTTTGGCATCTCTTGGAACGCTTGCCTTCAGTTAGTTCCCCATAAAACAGTCTCTTCGGGATAAAAATATGCTCCATAATCAGTGATGTACAACTGTCTTTTAAAGCTGCGCTACGTCCATACGCAGACAGGACATATCTTGTATTGTGTATACAGAAGTTACAGTCGAGTAATGCAGAGGGCAATTAATTGGTCGCAACTTTGGCTGCATCAGCACTGTCTAACAGCATGCCTTTGACCTCTGTGTCCAGACGTGTTCGCTGTAATATAATAACGTACACATTTGTTCGTGATACCATTACTAATAGTACTATAACTAACACAAATACCATTGTTTCCTTTATGATAGAACGATGATCCAGAGATTTTCTCACAGCGTCGATGTGCGACAATATATATATATATATATATATATATATATATATATATATATATATATATATATATATATATATATATATATATATATATATATATATATATATATATATATATATAATTAACAATTCATAAAATCCATTAGTAAATAATAAAATATGCTAATTACAAATGATAAGTATTTTAATTTCGGACGCAATAAATTATATTTAATAGCAATACAATGTGTAAGTAATTCTGTATCACAAGTCAAATCAATATAGAATGTTACGTATATGTAATTAAATTGCTAGTCTGCTCGTTTTAATATTTTTAAAATTTTGTTTCATTACATTTTATTGTAATGATTATTTTCAAGGAATTCAACATTTTTTAAAAGTACATGCGGTTTTTACCGAACTAAATTTTTTTTAGCTGACCTCATTCAAACACTTGGTAACATGAAGTTTACATGATTGGTCAGCATAGTATGAAGGTCATACATACATTAATCGCGTGATGACCTTGTGTCAAGAACGTTTTTTTTTATTATTATGATTGGATCTTGAATGATACTATCCGGCTGCACGTGTCAAGTGCATTGTGTGTAGTGATCACGCAACCTATTATTAGTGTCGAAATGACGTCTTAGTGATGTTTATATATTGAATATCACTGTTTGATGATTCAAAACCCGTAAAACAACAACCATATAGGATGAACCATCTCAAACATGGTTACTTGAAAAAGGAAATTCAGTATTTGCTGGAGAATGATTTCATAGGTTACAGTAAAAGTGATTTGAGTTCAGCGTGCATAATTGTTCCTTAACCGGAAAAAAATTTCCGCATGTGAAGGTGAACAACATGACAAAAACAGATTCATTTCCGTTACCAAGAATCGATGACTTTATTGATCAAAGTGGAAATGCCAAACACGTCACCAAATTTGACCTTCTGAAAGGATTTTGGCAAATTCCACTATCGGAGAGGGCAAAGAAAATTTCGACATTTGTGACTCCAGACGGACTCTATCAATATAAAGTAATGCCGTTCGCGAGGATGTGTTCCCTAAGTACTTTTCAACGCTTGGTGAATATGATTAATTCCAGTCTAGATAATTGTGATGCTTATTTTTCAAATTTATCAATTTTTTGAGAGAAAGACAGAATGTTATTCCTGATTCATAAAATTCAAAGTGGAGCATTTGAGAAATCGATACTGAATCCGCCATCTTTGAACTTCGCCTGGATTCCAACTTGGATTCATTTAGGACATTTCAGTGATGGGACTTGTAGTTTTATATTCAAGGATTAATATTTAGACTGTATTTACAAATTGTAAGTCCTTTTTCATATCTTGTTGTGTTTTTTAGGGAAATAAATTATTCTTGTTAAAATTTGCAAAGCTTGCTGGCTTTACTATTTTCTTGTTACTTTGAATGAGCCGAAATTTGTAACAATATACTACTTCTTTTTGCAATTTCGTGGGAAATGTCATTGGATTCTTTGTTGTTTAGTGAGTACTGCGTGTAAAAAAAAGTTTTGACTGGAATCATTGTTGAGATAATTGGACGATTTGCTGTTTTGAACTCTGTATTAACCAAGCCTTTGCTGCATCATATTTTATGATAAATACACAACAATGTTAATATCTTTGTTATTTTGTTTGCAAGGAAACGTTCCTCCTGGTTGAATGTAGATTTAACAAAATTTCAGTCATATCGCTACGATGTCGGCACTGTGGCATGATCGTCCCATCCAGTCACATTATCTTGACACCAGGCAGACCAGTTCTAGCACTATCCTTGTAATGCTGAGCACCGAGCAAGACAGCTGTTAGTCCCATTTGGTACGACTCTAAGAGGTTTCGAACTCTCGACTTCGTGCATCCGAGGCGGTCGCTCTAGCCACTAGGCCATTGGACCGGATTTTAGAAGACTAAGATGAACTAAAACAATAATCGTAATGTAGTAGAATGAAACAGTCCTAAAATGTTATTCATATTTGTCCAAGCTTTTTTGATAGGAGTCGAATTTTTTTATAATGTATATGTGTCTGTGATAACAAATTATATTTAGCTTGAAGGCCTTGAAACCTTCAATGTGACAGAACACGTCCACTAGATTATCAGCGGGTAGTGTAAATACTTAATGGAGACACGATCACTTTTACCGCATAAAACAAATACAATTGAAAGGTATTGTTTTACCTTAAAAATTGCGAAATATATACTACAACAATACTACAATGTCGTCAGTTTATTTCACTTAATAGCTAGGTGTTGCACGTCTTGCGACATATTTGTTTCTGGAATAATGTGAATGTTATATTATGATTTAAAGTATACCCGGCATGTTCATCTTCTGTTAAATTTCGTTCGTCACGTATAGTTCATAGTGGACGAATACAACTTTAAAACAGTTGCCTTTGCTTCGTCTTCAAAAACTAATCTATGTTGCAAAGTACAAACTATGGTCTTTTAAAAGAATGAATGTCTTGTCTTTAAACAGTTACGTATTTTTTAATACTCATTCGTATTAATTTTAGTACTCATTTTTAATACTAATTTTTTTTACTTAATTTAGTACTAATTTTAATGCTCATTTTAGTACTCGTTTTTAGTACTCATTTTAGTACTCATTTTTATACCCATTTTAGTATTCGTTTTAGTACTCATTTTAGTACTTACTTTAGTACTCATTTTAGTATTCATCCGTTCATTAGTAGCTGTCGTATGATACCTTTGTTTTCGTTTAACGCAAACAGTATACATTTTTTATTTCATTCTTTCAATAAAAGTTAGAAATATAGATTACAAAAGATTGTATTAAAGGAAATAAATAATACGTGTACAATATACAGTATTAAGAATCGATACAATGTAGTACATATTTTAATTATCCAAACAATATACAGAAGAATCTTATTTATCAGGAAACTTCGCTACTCGGACGTAGATCAACGGGAATAGAATTTCTAAACATTAATTTGCTCTGTTAATACAGAAATCCGCTTCCCGGATACGGAAATCAGAATCGGGTACCAAAGTGTGAAATTTATATAAAACTAGCCTTGATTATATGGAAATAATCTGTTCATAAAACAGAAACTTAGTATAACACATAAAAGTATAGTCAGTCGGACATCACAGATTCACCTACACAAATTGGTTGGTGTATCTATTTATCAACCTGATTGGTAAAATGTTACTGGCTCCTAAAAGTTATAAATTGATTACGTGATGTTGGTGGGGGGGGGACTTCAAGCAGCAAGGCGATTATATAAACAATGTATATTTTTTCTATTCATTGATTAGGTGCTTACAAACAAACGATGACAATGGGATTAAATAGTTTCCACTTTTGATATAACATGTGTTGTGAAAGAAAAATTGTTTCTTCTTTTGTTGTTTTATATCATGACTTTCTTCTCATTTCTTGATATGAGAAAAAATTTCTTGCTGCTTTAAGAGATGCCTTCACTCATGATCATAGAGGAAAAGAGAGAAGAGAGTTCGGCCTTCTTAAAGATAAGGTGTCACGCGTAATGCTGCATCTTTTTAGGAAACTGGCAAGCAAGAGGTAGCGGAAATCGCAATAAAATATAGACAGACTCTCTCTCTCTGTTCTGGAACCAACGAACTTTATATATATATATATATATATATATATATATATATATATATATATATATATATATATATATATATATATATATATATATATATATATATATATATATATAACTGCATTCTAGAAAACCAACTTATAAAACCTTTATATTGAAAAATACACACATTACATTTTACAATGCATATTGAATAATTTTCCTCCGATCTCCCAACTTCATACGCTTGTAGTTTTCTTCATGTTAGATTACAATACAAATTATTAAATATTGCTTGAATTCAAAGAGAATAAAATTAAATAGTTGCGATTGATGCCATAATCATTTCAAAGAAATATATTTTACTTCATTTAATTTAGATTACCAACCTGGAAAAATCACTGAACATTATACTTTCTTATATAAAGTATATTTTATTCGCAACTAAATTTTAGCATGAATGCTGGTAGTAAATTCATACAAATACAAATTAACATCAAATCTTAAAAGCAATAAAATATTCCATTACATTATAATAGTAAAATGAAAAGAGAACTTACAAGAATATTGCAACTTCAAAATTACCACAGAAATCTTTAACTTCTAAAGGTAGTCACTTGAACAGAACGAATTTTACCTATAAAATAGAGACAGACTCTCTACCTCTCTGATCTGAAACCGACCAACTAAATATAAATAGTGCAGGTTCGTCACTATTTATACCCTGAGATTTGGGTACTAGTGTAACACCCCAGTACCAATCTGACCTCACTTGCGTCCTTTGTTCCAAACCAGAGAGGTCTATCATAATAAAGGCTAGTCTCCTGAACGAATGACCTTTTAAGTCATATATTGTTTTCAACCCTGTGGAATTAGATTTGCAATTGTTGTAATGGAGGCTATTTCTGGTAAATCACTAAGTATTGTTGCATGAACAATTAAACCAAGATTATTTACGACCCTGTTTGATTAAATTTGAGACTGTTTGTAAAGGGAGCGATTTCTAAAAGAGAATACACAAAGAGGTGACCGGTAAATTCCATACATCTTAGCGGAAATTACTCCCAATACATAGTAGTTTCGACAGAGTTTAGCGCAACTTCGATGTTATTATTTTCTTCACAAAACTGGTATCCTAATATATGGTTACTAAATTAATAGGGTATGAAACAATCATAGTTTGTTGATGAGTATACAAATAAAGCAGATTGATTAAAACTTCGGACAGTATAGGGCTGTGTTTTAGAATAAAAATCGATACTAATTATCGGCTCCTTAGCAACTGTAACAGTTTTAAAATACAACTTGCAAAAAATGATTAAATCTAACATCTAACAGACTTCTGCAATATTCTCCAATGATGACATGTAACACAACAGTAAAGCGGTTGAGAATATGTGGACAATATCGAGAATCATTGAAAATCGATCAGAAAATGAATCAATGCAAAAAATGTCACAGATATGTGATGCGCTCAATGTGTTAATTATTTATACTTTCGTTTAGGTATATGTAAGTTGATCTTGTAATAAACTGAAATAAACACAAATCAGTAAATGCATTTATTAATTTATTTCACCTGTTATTGAATATGCACCAACAGCAGCCTCGTGTGGCGCTCATCATTAGGAGGTTAGAGTTAGTATCGTTTGGCATGGTGTCAGGATAATGTGATTATAGGCCGAGTCTATTAATCCATTTGTTTGTACCCCCCCTACCGATTTCAATAAAAAGTGCACAGAACTTAGTCAATTGAATATTTAATTTATAATTTCTAACCTGACTATGACAAGAATGACACTAATACTGGCATTTCCTTGCACCTTTCAAGCTTAACGGACTTTCCATACTAACACGCTGCCATATTCCGAACACTATGGGGGTAGTTTATATCCATCAGAAAACGTAATGACGTAATTCGTCCTATTCGGTAACTGCCGGATAATTCCGTAAGTTGCAATAGCGTTGCGTTTGGAATTATATTCCTTTGCACACATGAATACATTAATGAAACCGCTTGTTATATCCACGTGAAAGGCAAATCTGTTGCAATTATTTTCCTTTACTTGATTCAACATTGTAAATATGGAAGCCATGATATCTGTATGTACATCTTTAGTCGCTCTTACACCCCTTTGATGAAAATGAACTGGTCCATGAACTGGAAATAGGTCTGAAATATGCTTATGGCTTAAAGTAACATCATGGTTTTTGTGGCTTGGTGATAATCTGATTAGTATGACGTAGTGAAAATCTCTTGATTGGTAAAAAAAAAAAAAGACAGTTGATTGGTAAGGTTTTGAAAAGATCTCTTGATTGTTGTGACAGCTAAAAACTGATTTGTGTGGTTTAATGAAATGAAAGTTGTTTTTTTTAATAAATGACATGCTGCAATTTGCAATTCAATTTTCTTAATCATTACATTAAAAAAGTTATTGCAAAACTGAAAACTTACAATAAGAACACTATAGCTTTATTTAAAACATGATCATTTTTCTCCTTTTGTCTCTCCCAAATAATATCTTGGGTATAGGTTGTCTGAATAAAATAAAAATTAACTATTTCACTTGTAGTAAATTTGATCTATATCATCGTACACACGCGCATATCTATACGCGCACACCTATACAGTTCTCTCTCTCTCTCTCTCTCTCTCTCTCTCTCTCTCTCTCTCTCTCTCTCTCTCTCTCTCTCTCAGCCATTTATGAAGTATTATCAGACTAAACCATTTTTAAATAGGAAACAAAGTTGTCATAATAAAGTTGTCATAATAATACTCTGTTTTAACCGATAATGTTCTGGCGGAGAACTGCAATAAATTAGCAAACATTTTTCATTTACAAGACTTATAAAAATACTTAAGTATGCTTCTAACCTGAGAACAAGAACATTTATAGTTGATTGTAATGCGAATTTTTAATGCGAATATATTACTAACTTAAACAGCGAGAATCTCGTATAATTCTAAACTAAACAGCTAATTCGTTTCTACAGAAGTCTAGAATTTTCACTAAACTATCCCGTTAACCAAACATCTTTATACTTTTTCACAACAAACTACTCAATGGTCTGTGCATTATATAATTTTTGGGGTATGAATCTGCTGAAAATTAATTACAGAAAAAGAATGAAAAACTTAATTTTGTGAAAATGTCGTGTAATGCATTTTTGATGCAGACATGATAAAATGTTATTTTTTTTGTCGACAATATCACAGATTATGCCTAATATTTGCTTTCCTGTCGATTAATTCCTTCTTTTGCCTTGACAACTTGGCTCTTGTTTTCTCCATTACATACTCGATCCGTACAATATAAATGTTTTGCAATTTAAGATAAAGATACTATCAATTTTTTTTTTGTCGTCGATTCTTTATTAAACAGGAAGTAAATCGGAAGTAATCTTGGGCCGTTTTATTCTATACTGCCACCTATCAATTTAAAGGGAAGATAACTGGCTGCGATTAGAAAGGGTGATCCCATAAATGTCATTTGAAGTAACCTGTTGACACTATTAATCTTACCTTTCCGATCACTTTGTCTTTGTTATCACTAACGACTTCCTTCTATTTATACAGAGAATAATAAACAAAAGAAGCTAGTCGAGACATATGGCAATATTTTCTACTGGTTCAACATACATTCGATACCGAGTAACTAACAATTACCCTTTGATCAGGTATAAAATGATATGGAAAGAGTAAAATCCTATCATTCCTTTGGGCAACATTCTCATCCGGAAAATGTCACAACTAGTCAGTATATGTCCACTAAAAAAATATGCGTCCAATAGCAACGTACCATATAAGTGGGCGAGATGAGTAGTCTGTAGTCTGAGTGAAGGACGAAGTTGCTGTTTTTGTTGTTGTTGTTGTTGTTGTTGTTGTGGGGCTTAACGCCATTTTCAGCACATGATAGGCTATACAAGGCGACCAGTATTAATGGTGGAGGAAGAAACAGGGAAATCCGCGGAGAGAACCACCAACACACCAGAAGATACCGGCAAGCTTTCTCACATACCCACATTCGCCAAATCTTAGACTCGAACTCACGCAGACGGAGGTGAGATAGCAGTGATCCGTAACGTCGAGCACATTAGACCACTCGGCCATTCGGGGACAATGAAGGACGAAGACAAGCATTATTTGTACCCTGAGATTTGGGCAATAGTGTAACACACCAGTACTATGCTGACCTCACTTGCGTCCTGTGTTCCAAACCAGAGAGGTCTATCCTATTAAAGGCTAGTCACCTGAACGAATGACCTTTTAAGTCATATATTGTTTTCAACCCTCGAGAATTAGGTTCGTAATTTTTATAAAGGAAGCTATTCTTGGTAAATCGCTAATTATTGTTCCATTCGTGTCATGCACAATTGAACCAAGACTGTTTACGACCCGGTCTGATCGAATCTGTGCCTATTTGTAAAGGGAGCGAATTCTAAAAGAGAATACACAAGAAGGTGACCGGTAAATTCCATACATCTTAGCGGAAATTACTCCCAATACATAGTAGTTTCGACAGAGTTTAGCGCAACTTCGATGTTATTATTTTCTTCACAAAATTTATATCCTAATATATGGTTACTAAATTAATAGGGTATGAAACAATCATAGTTTGTTGATGAGTATACAAATAAAGCAGATTGATTAAAACTTCGGACAGTATAGGGCTGTGTTTCGGAATAAAAATCGATACCAATTATCGGCTCCTTAGCAGCTGTAAGTTTTAAAATACAACTTGCAAAAAAATGATTACATTTAACATCTAGCAGACTTCAGCAATATTCACCAATGATGACATGTAACACAACAGTAAAGTGGTTGATATTATGTGGACAATATCGAGAATCATTGAAAATCGATGCGAAAATGAATCAATGCAAAAAATGTCACAGATATGTGATATGCTCAATGTGTTAATTCATTATACATTCATTAAGGTATATTTAGGTTGATCTTGTAATAAAGCGAAATAAACACAAATCAATAGATGCATTTATTAATTTATTTCACCTGATATTGAATTTGCACCAACAACAGCCTCGTGTGGCGCTCATCATTAAGAGGTTAGTGTTAGGATCGGTTGGCATGGTGTCAGGATAATGTGACTATTGTCCCAGTCTATTAACGCGTCTGTTTGTAAAACCCTCCCCAGCGATTTTAATAAAAAGTGCACAAAACTAAGTCATTTGAATCATTGATTTATAATTTCTAACCTGACTGACAAGAATGGCACTAATACTGGCATTTCCTTGCACCTTTCAAGCTTAACGGATTTTCCATACTAACACGCCGCCATATTCCGTACACTATGGGAAGTAGTTTATTTCCATCATACAACGTAATTACGTAATTCGTGTTATTCGGTAACTGTCGGATAATTCCGTAAATTACCATAGCGTTGCGTTTGGAATTATATTCCTTTTCACACATGAATACATTAATGAAAACTCTTGTTAAATCCATGAGAGAGGTAAATTTGTTGCAATTTTTTTCCTTTGATTGATTCAACATTGTAAATATCAGAAGTAGACAACATATGTTTGTACATCTTTAGTGGCGTATTCACCCCTTTGCTAAAAATGGACTAGACAAGGAACTGGAAAAGGGTCTGAAGCATGTCTATTTTATTCGAAACTTCCGTTAAGCATGGAACGCTCAGACGATGACGGTGTTATGGTCAATCTACTCAAAATCAGTTAAAAAAATAAAAATCAAAGTGTTAATTGACTAAGTTCATTGCATTTTGTATGAAATTATAGGTTTCCATTATTGAAATTGGAAGGGGCTACAAACAAACGCGTTAATAGACTCTGACTATTGGTGGGACATCGTTATACATGTCTGATTCCCTAGAGCTAGACATCACTATAAACTGCCACACTGCCGGCATCGAAGCCATATTACTGAAGTTTTCTTTAAAAGCTGCGTTAAAAATCCAAAATCACACACACACACACACACACACACACACACACACACACACACACACACACACACACACACACACACACGCACACCGATCAATCAGCCTTTAATCCGTGATAATGTTCATCTATTGATTAAGAGCTGCAATTATCTGAATTCAAATTTGGCTGCACGTATACGTTATGATGTCACAGGAAATTGAAGACGTGCATCAATTTCTTTTAAAGAAAAATTATTATTAATCCGAATATATTCATTGGGAACGAAGGTGTCCGGTTTAACGAGGTTAACAATCTATCTATCTATCTATCTATCTATCTATCTATCTATCTATCTATCTATCTATCTATCTATCTATCTATCTATCTATCTATCTATCTATCTATCTCTTTATATATATATATATATATATATATATATATATATATATATATATATATATATATATATATATATATATATAATATATATATAACGGTTTAAATTTCTTTCTCTTTTTCGTAGATATCTTAATAACTCAATCAGGTTTCAGACAAGTGGTCGCTTAACAGAGATGATCCTTAAGGTGACTGAGGGTGCTGACAGTGAAATGTTTCCTGAATACAGTCTCCACATCATTTGTCCTAAACAATTTGTCTCAAAATTACACACTTTCATTGATTGAAAATACAAATGCTTTTGTATGCATATTTCATTTTGTTAGTGGAAGTAAAAAAACTGAAGAAAAAATTTATTGCAATATCAAGCAAGTACATTACGCGTAGTGGTTAGAAAGTACTGTATTTTACAATAAATACTAAAACATTTGTGGCAGAGTGCTTCGATAACAATACAAGTATGAAAATACCTGTATACACTCGATATAAAAGCTTGTAACCCACATTAGACTGCACGGTCTGCATGACATTACATGCATGCATCTAGGGTAGTTGTCTGATTCCAATAAACTACCATATCTCTCTCAATTGTTGTTGTTCTTGTTATTGTGGGGCTTAACGCCATTTTTCAGCACACGATAGGCGGCTAGTATTAACGGTAGAGTAAGAAACCCGGAAATCTGTGGAAAGAACCCCCGACCCACGAGAAGAGACCTCTCAGTTGTAACGAAGTGTGTATGTGTGTATGTGTGTGTGTGTGTGAGAGAGAGAGAGAGAGAGAGAGAGAGAGAGAGAGAGAGAGAGAGAGAGAGAGAGAGAGAGAGAGAGAGAGAGAGAGAGAGAGAGAGAGAGAGAGAGAGAGAGAGAGAGAGATGAATATTGTACAAGGACACACATCTGAGATAGGGTACGTTTTATAAAATTTATGATATAAATTTTCTCAGTATCCACATGTCTCCTGGCACCCAACCCGTTTATGAGAAATATTTGTGCTTCAAATATTGGTCTAGACGACACAGACTACCGTACATTTTGGTAGAGTTGGATTAAACCGTATCACCCGCTGTGGATTTACTGCTAGTAAGACGAGGACAGATATTATGCTATTACGCAAAAACAGGCAGACGAAATGTTAAAATGGAGCCAAAATAGTTTACAAATTTATATGGCTCTGAATTGTATTTTAGAAGCATTCGCATTGGGGTTTTTGTGTTTCATTTTCCTTACTCTGGATTATCTTCCTAACGTTATATATATATATATATATATATATATATATATATATATATATATATATATATATATATATATATATATATATATATATATATATATATATATATATATATGTATATATATATATATATATATATATATATATATATATATATATATATATATATATATATATATATATATATATATATATATATATATATATATATATATATATATATATATATATATATATTAGACTTTTAGGGAATTATACAACGTTTTCAGTTTCCGCAACTAGTCTATACAAGCTGGTTGTATTTATAGTTTTAGCACACGTGAAGATAGAAATGTAGAGGTTTACAAACGCAACGATTTTGTGTTTATTTGTTTGTCGTAACTATGTTTTGTATTTGCCTTTGAAAAAGACTCATTAAGAGTCGAAAGCGCTTAGGCTAGTTAGTTACTAGTTTCGTACTGTTCGTCGTCAGTTTATTGCATCTATTTTAATTAATCCCTGACAAACGTGATCCCTTGGTGGATCCAGTACGCTTGAGAGGGTTGTTATTCGCCATATGATTTGTATTCTTTATATATATATATATATATATATATATATATATATATATATATATATATATATATATATATATATATATATATATATATATATATATATATATATATATATATATATATAAATAATTGATTCCAGATTCGCAACTCACTGATGTTAGCAGTAGGGAGCAATATATCCATACGAAGACAATATAATGTCAAATTTGGTCGGTTGTACCGTAGCCTTTAAATATTATCCTGGTTCACTATAAAGTCAAGGGGAATGATGTTTAGGGACAAAAGGAATGGAACAAGTATGGTGACGTCACAATTCTGGCAATATTGTTGTAAGTGACTGACCTAAATAGGCGCTACTCTAGGTTGGGATAAGTACAATGGAGACAGAGACGTATATAACAAATATATATCATACAGGCAAGAAAGAGTAAATCTTTTCGAGGAGCAGGAAGTGGCCCTGAAAAGGGTTATTGGATTTTTATATTAACACCATTACGTTAGCATAGATGACATCTTTTCCTCGTATTTTGTTTTAAATCTAGTCCTTAGATGTACACTCACTTCAGACAGCCTTTTCTTTCCAAATTTCATTTTCCTTTCCAAACAGTCGTATTAGTGATCCGGATGATTGTCCATGTTGATTTAACATACATAGGTAAGTCCGCATGGAAGAGCATAGACGATACGAGAATAGAAAATTCAACATTTTTTCACATCTTTATGACGAGAACAGGCGAAGAGAATGAAGCGAACCGAGTTTATTTATAGTGGAATAACGGATTAAAACGGAGTGAGATTGTTTACTAATCCCAACACGCATTACAAAATTCAGTCACTGCATGTAGTCTGTCTTCCAATCGAGAGAGAGAGAGAGAGAGAGAGAGAGAGAGAGAGAGAGAGAGAGAGAGAGAGAGAGAGAGAGAGAGAGAGAGAGAGAGAGAGAGAGAGAGAGAGAGAGAGAGAGCTGTCCATGACGTCACATTCCCTATGCGCTAGTGTCTGTGCGCATTGAATAGGTGCCACATTATTTTTTTGGAAACATGACGGAAACTAAGAAGACTATGAATTGGGGTGCTCCGGCCACGGAGACGAGAAGCGATGGGATAGCATTGCCTACTAAAGTCAACACAGTTCTGCTTCCAAAAGAGGTCGATATTAATTGGGATTTAGTGACTTTTCTCTCTTCTTTGCAAGAATTTATTCCGCTACCGGTACCGGCAACTTCGCCACCTTCTCCTTCTTGACCACACAGCGAGGATTTAAATAGAGACAGAAAGAAGAATTGAAGAAATTTTTGTAACAACAAAAAGAAACAGAAAATGTTTTTCTCATTCAACAGCAAGAGCGAGAAAAAGAAGAGGCAAGAAGGAAACGACAAGAAGAAGAAGAAGAAGAAGAAGAAGAAGAAGAAGAAGAAGAAGAAGAAGAAGAAGAAGAAGAAGAAGAAGAAGAAGAAGAAACAAGGTCTAGGAGCAATGAGGGCAGTAAAACTCAAACGGTAACGGTACTCTTGGACATTTTGACAGAGTTAAGGAGTCTGAAACAAATGTGTCAGACTTCTTTATTACGACACAAGAGAAAAAGACCCTCCCAAGCCAAACAGCCCAACTTTGTTATTATGCCTGAGATACAAGCTGTAATGATTTCTACCCATCGGGGGAGTAAATCCAGATGTTGTCCTTAGCAGTGGCAAAGGTTTAAGGCAGTTAAAGCTTACTGCTTCTCGTTCCTGATGTCCTTTTCATAGCCATCCGTTTCTTTTGAGAAGAGATATTATTAATTTTGCCCCATTGAATTAAAACTCAAAATCCCTTTTTTACCCTATGATGTACTTGTGTGAGTGCGTGGGTGTAGGTCCTTGTCCAAAAAATTGAAACCAGGAGACACGTTTTTCCGTCTGGTCTATTAGTTTATTGTGGTACAAATTTTACAATCAAATTCACAAAACATCACAAAGCTTTAAAAACGTTCATAGACTTATGTTGTCTCTCTTGTTCTCTCTCTCTCTCTCTCTCTCTCTCTCTCTCTCTCTCTCTCTCTCTCTCTCTCTGTCTCTCTCTCTGTGTTTTCTTTTTTTCCCCTTCACTTTCACATGTTTACCTCTTCTTCTTCCTCACCTTTTTCTAGTCTTCTCTTTCTGTCTGGGTTCTTCCGTTGCCGAAGTAATACTTCCTCACGCTCATCTTTTCTTATGGCAGTCTATAGACCAATCTCTTGACAATGATAACAGGTATCTTGACTTTTGTATCTTTTGACAATGGATTTGCTTTTTTGACGGTCTGGATATTCTGTAACGTAATGCCCTTTTTCTGACAGACATAGCAAGTATCTTGACTTTTATCTCGAAAGGAAGGTGAGTAGTTCGTCGCCTTGTCTGCAGAAAACTTTCATAGGACACCTCGCAAAGTTCCATTTGGAAATTCAGTGTTGGCTCTTCCATCGTTCTGGTCACATTGAGAAAGAAATGAATACTGAGAATGAAGACAATAGCCCTTTATATATACGCTGGTCTAATGTGGATATAAAGGCTGCCATGGCGTTTCAAATGTAGTCATTTGACGTTTACAGTCTTGATGAAACGATCGCATTATTTCGCGAAGAAAGGAAAAGAAAGTAAGAGGCATAAACGGGAATTATCGCCTTGCATAGTAGCTGAAGTCTTGACTTGAATTCATAGCAGCGATTTTGAAGATGTGACGAGTGATCCAGAATCCAGAGAATCTACATCAAATCAAATTTCAGCACCACCAGTAAACTCTGAAAAATATTACCACATTCAAGAGACGGACAAATGCTCCTCTTGAAAATTTAGAACCACGACCTATACATACACGGTGAAATTTAAAGATTTCAAGCCCAACGTACCGCTGGTGAAAGCAGATGTGTGGGTTCGTTGTAAATTGCACTGAAACAGCAACGTGAAACGAAAGAAGACGATCGCTTGAGACTTTCCATTCATCATGACAGTTTAACCTATTCCCTTTACCAGCATATTCCTTTTGGACAATTTACAAACAGTACATACCACCAGATACATGAAAGTGGTCCTTTAAATGTTCACGAGAGACTTATTCTATTAAAAGCTTTGCGCTTTCATCACTATCCTTTTCGACATTGACGGAAAAACAAGATTCGTCAACTTTTAGGCACTGACGATATGGACGACGATGTGTATGTAGCTTGTGACTTACACCCTTCACTGGAAAGATGTACGTGATTGAAAAAGTTGGGGTTTCAAGACTTACGATGTTCAACCTCTACGTGATTGGCTCCACACTACATACACGCTATACCCAATATCTGTAATCCTGACTTTAAACGTTCAGTGACAAAAGTAACTTTTAAACATGTATTAGTGACAGTACCAAACGAAAAAGAACCACTCTCTTCAGGACAGAAAAAGGACCGTCATCTAAATCCCCCAAAGACTATTGCGGGAGGTCCCTTTGTGATTGTGCCAAGTGTAGAGACTCTAAGAACATTACACACTGTTCCTAGGACACCACACATTAGTCACCAAAACGTTTGTACAGAGACTTGTTTATATTCCACTGTGATCGTTTGGATGTGTCTTTATTTATGTACTTTAAGTTCAACGGCCACACTCTAACATTTTCCTGTTTAAATCAGATTTGCATTACATGATTAAAATTGGTTATGCTCACACAAAAAACTAACAAAAACATTCTCAAACGTGAAGAAGAAATAATAATGCAATTACTCGAAAAAGACGTATACAACGCAGTTACTACACCTTAGCTACAATTTCACACCTATAGAGGACGCTAGCAGGAAACAACGCACATTTATCCCCACATTACGATGTACATGCCTCTTGTTGTCGAAAAATAAAACATTATAATCCATAGATATGGAACATGAATACTAATTTGCTGTTCAGACTTATAGCGTTATGCGTGTGCGACGCACTAGATTGTGTCGCTTTCTAAACTGTTTCATTGTTTCAAATTATTTTGAAAATTTCCGTTAATAAATGTAGTAAGGAATCAATGTTAGCTCCTCTGTGTCAGTCGATTTTATCAAAATAAAGCGGCACACTTAAAAAGATCCAAAGGAACCTAACTTTACTTCTTTATGTCGGCCGATTTCATAAGAAAAATCGACACAATTAAATGATAAAAGTCAGTTTTCGACGTTGTTTGCTTTGTAATAGAATAACCGTTGTATTTGATATCCTGTTGGCAAGTTTAAGGAAAGATTTTATTGATAACTCAAAGTTGTGATTATCCATCACCCGGGCTTCTATTTGCTTCCCAGATGTAATCATAATTTATGTTCGCAGGGCAAATAGTATATACAACAATAACGTGCTTTAATAACACTTTATAAAACCCATGCTAGCGAAAAGATATCATTTACACTCACAGTGGATTTATTTTAAAACAATGAATTTTATTTGTGAGATACCGTCGTATAGCTAAAAAGGATAAAAATACAGTCTTTGTCAGTTTGCACATTGTAACGTCATGCGTGAATGGCAGGTGCCTTCAAACAATCGATTTATATTTTCGTGTCTGTTATGATTTTGTTATTTGTCATACGCGATGTACACTACAGTAAGAACGCATACGCAAATCGTCTGCACTACATACACGGAGTTATTTGGTTTATTCTTTTCTTCAATAAATTTCGCATGATGAGAAAGAAGGAATAAATGATAATGCAAGGTTAGTTTCTTTCATTTTATTTTCAAATACGTGTATGTTTATAATTTTTTTCACATCTTGCAAGGGTAGGAGGCAAAAATTCAACACAAAATTAATTTCTATCTTAATTGCATGGAATAATGGAACAAATATGATTGACAATATCGACCCGTAATGACAAGCTTTTAATTCACGAGCGCACACACTAAGACAACTTGAAAAATAAAAACAACAACAATAACTGGTAAGAGCTTCATATTGCAGCAACATTTACAAAACGCTAAACATTATCTCTTCTCTCTCTTTCTCTCTCTGTCTCTCGTAACTGAGTGTGTATTATATGCAGAAGTGTTATAACGTGAAGCCTAAAATTAAATATAATTGTTTGAATATCTCATGTACACTACACTTAGAAAGATGTATACATATTCTGTAGAATATTATCTGTTAAGTTTTATTGTTTAATAAATGAATATTGATAATTTTACCGAAAGACTAAAATTAAAAATGTTGTGCAGATGCGTATATTTGTTAGCATAAAATTATGTATATAAATATTTTAATTAGAACGAGCTTGTGTTTTCTCTAATATATATGTACGTTGCAAAAAATGATTGTTTTCTTTAAAAAATATCAATTTCGTTTAAATTTACTATTTGTTCCTAAAACCAATTTCCAAAAACGTATCATATATAGTATATACTTGTTGTTTTAAGAAAAATAAATTGTTTAAACTATTATTAAGTTGAGCCGAATTGCCTTTCGAGTTTGGCCGAATTGCCTTTCGAGTTGAGCCGAATTGCCTTTCGAGTTGGGCCGAATTGCCTTTCGAGTTGAGCCGAATTGCCTTTCGAGTTGGGCCGAATTGTCTTGGGCAATATAGACAATAATCCGGCATTTATTGATACAACTTTCCCATCCCCTCACTCTCACAGTCTGAATGCACTTTTTTTCTGGCAAACAAATCTGTCGGAAAAAGAAAGATTATTTTTTTTCCATCATCATTTTTTGGTTGCATCCATATGCAATACAGTGCATCATATTCGATGTACAAAATCACGATCGTAAGATATATCACATAGACATTTACGTCGGGAAATTAAACACTTGAATGGCTAGGTTGAATAGAAGGGATAAATGCACGTCATATCCATGTTTGGCACGCGGAAACTACCGATTTTTACGGAGAATGCCGAATAATTTTTTTTAAAAAAGTGGATCTTTCATAGTATAATTAAGCAATTTTATGGTTTGCATTCATGACAAATTCATTTATTTTATGACTATAATAATATCACACGTTTGTACAAAATAGGTAGCCGGTGACCTTTAACCATTTGGTTTTTTATCTATTTTTGTCTCTCGTGTTGTTCACAATAAAAGATGGCAATAAACGTGTCCTGAAAAAGTATAAAAACTCTTGTCTTGTCTTGTCTGTCGCCGTGTCAAAAGTGACATTCCTTACAGTATTATGGCTGCCCCTGTGGTCTCTGCTCTCTCTTTCACCACTTTCAGAGTCATCGACGAACACTTAGATCGTGCCAGGTGGGAGGCCTAATATCTTAGGCATCATTTTAACATGCTCATTGCTGAAGCTAGTGGTTCAGGCAAAACCAAATTTGTCAAACCTTTGATCGAACATAAGCATCATTTGATCGATCGTCTATCTCGACGGATTGAGTGTTGCTACAAAGAGTGGCAATTGGTGTACAACCTTCTGCTAGAAAGTCAATGCGATTGCATCGTGTTTTTGGAAGGCATTCCTGGCGAAGACGACGTGATCTTGTCTGATACCAGTCAAACTCGTCAAGTAATCTTGGATGACATGTTAGGAGAAGACGAAGAAGACTGAAAATGTGGCTTACGCGCAAAGGGCATCATCGTAATGCAAGTGTTATTTACATTACCCACAATTTGTTTCAAAAAAGTAAAGTCCATTTCACCTTTAGTGTCAATGCTCATTACGTGGCTTATTTAAAAGTGCTAGAGATTAATCGCAAGTGCAAGTCTTAGCCAAACAGTTAGGAACGACTTGGCTGAATCATGCGTACGACGATGCCAATTAAACCCGACACGCTTATTTACTCGTGAAATTTAAACCCACTACCACCGATTATTTGCAATTTCATCCCCAACTGTTTCACCACAGGTGCCAAGACAGAGGGCTTGTTTGCAAGTCCCCGCTGTCGAGTTAACCACAACAACCACCAAAATGTCTATAAAAACATCAGTCACTTTAGGTCTGTCTCACACAGTGCTAACATGATGTCCCTTTAGACTCATATTCCCATCAAATTGATTCGTGCCTAGTGTGGCATCAGTCGCGAAAAAATCCACAAATACATGCTCGTATCTTAGAAGTAAGTTTAAAAAAAGTCACGATGATTTATGTTGACAGAACGTCAATTACTGAAAGGCATAATTCACATACCTTATTAAACAAAAGAATTATTTGAGAGACACAAAATAACCTTGATGCAACTGACCAATTCTCGCATCGACACTTAAACCAAAAAGCAAATCATTTTGAAACTTGAAGGTAGCAGTTCTCCAGGAGGAGTCATCATTAGTTCCATCTTAATATGGGAATCCAATGCTCCTAAAGTTTTACCCAAGAAAAATGTCACATAAAACAGCTTCTATCCGCAAGAGATACACTGCCAGCAGGACGAAAACTTACATTCGGAAACCAAGACCTACGGCAACGGTTACTGCGAATCCAGCAGGACGAAAACTTACATTCGGAAACCAAGACCTACGGCAACAGTTACTGCGAATCCAGCAGCATCTGCATCTTCCACTTCTCCGTTGGTGGTGATGCCAGAAAAACCCAATTTGAGACATTTTTTTCTTAATTGGATAAAAAAATTGGAAACCTGTGTCTCCAAAAATTTCTCCTTCGGTGACACCCTCTTCCTCTTTAGCAGCAGTGGTTGCTGCTCACAAAGTACCTCGAAACAAAATCAAAATACAAAAAGAGATCGGGTGTGTTACAGAGTTTGCTGCATTTGTCCAAGCAAAACTTGTCCTGATTTAGTCCGTTGCAAACTCTTGAACGTCGAGAATAAGTGGCGTCACATTCCAATAAATAAAGGACACGAAGTTCAGTTTTGTTGTGCTCCCGAACGCCCAAAGATATTCACTCAAAGAAGTGCAAACCGTCTCACCATCATCTTTCTTCTGTACAAAAGGGAAAAGGTAAAATAAAAATACAGTCACGTTGTCCCCCAAAACTCTTAGTTAGTAGATGATTTCACCAAAACGTTAGAGGACAAGCTCAAATAAAAGATAAAATGATGTATGTCGAGCCATAGACATCAGTGTAATTTTTTGCCCCAAAGAGTTTCTCTCATCGTCGTTATCTTGTCCTAAAAGAAAAAGGAAAAAGAAAACGGCAATCATGTCATCCGAAAAAAAATGTTTAGCCAAACATCGATGTCTGTCCCTGAAAAGGCATACTCATTTGGAGAAAAAGAGGAACCACTAAAGAAGGGGATTCTTTGGCGATTTTGGAAAATAAATTTTCACCTTCATGACGAAGCGATAGTCCAAAGCAGTAATAATCCTCTTCGATGGTAAACCGAAAAAGGCAGTGAATTTCTGAACTAAGATGACCAAAACAAATTGAAGAAATGTGACATTTTTTACCTCCAAGAATCCCAAAACTGAAGCCAGATTCGTGGAACGCACCTTGAAAGAAACGCATGTGGAAATATTTTACTCATCACCATCTTAAGTACATTGACCTCGTCAAATAGTACAACCAGTCTTGCCATCAGAGTGTCGGACGTGCCCCCAAGAAGTGACTCCCGACAACGAAGCGACCATCTTTGAGCGCCTGTTTGATACGTTCCGACGACGAATGTCCTGTCGAAAGGTGGAGAATTAACCATAGGAAATTGGGTACGCATTGGCAAAACCAAACTTACTTTCAACAAAGGTTACTTACCCAACTGGACCATAGAATTGTTTCGTGTCATTGAACGAGTCCGGTTTCGTCATCATACCGTCTATAAATTGGAAGACATGAACGGTGATGTGTTTAAGAGAACATTTTACTTAACCCGAATTACGAGGGAAGAAAAAAGAAGACGAAGTGAACAACATTGAAAGCATTCTCGATCTAAAAACCCATAAAGAGGGAAAACGTCGTGTCAAAGAAGAAAACGTACATTGAAAACGATATCAGCTGAGTTTTGACTCTTTAATTGACTGTTCGCAAATCATTGACTATAAACGAATATCTATTATGCCCTTCAAAACAGCTTCAACCGTTACCACTACTGCTGTAATCACTCCTTCCCCCAGTTCTTCTACAAAAGAAACACTTGTGGGTGCGGTGTGGAGAACGTGTGTTTAAAACGCAAATCGTTTTATTTTGCAAAATCATTGTGGTGTATTGTGTCATCGGTGCTGTCATTACCAGTTTTAGTTTGCAACAAGGAGATAAATAATTGTAAACCATTTTACTCAGCAGTTGCATCGGTTACCTTCTACCAATTCTGTCTCTGAAATATCTCTCTAACGGGAACAACAACTCCATTTTCGAAAACGTTTACTCTAACACCTTGTTAGTCATATATCCTGTGTACCAAGGAGACGCTCAACAGCGAGGACATGGTTTAAAAGATATACTGAAATTGGCATTTCTTTCTATGGCTTTCGTCTTGAAACCAATTTTGACATGGGGATTGCATGCGTGGAAAGATTCCGCGATGACGCAAGGCAAAGAAATTCTCCAAAATATAATTATCGATAAACAAAACCCCAAAGAAGCATTCTTTAGAGCAGGCAAAACTGTCTTTGTTTTAAATGGGCAACAACATTTTGGGCCGATGAGAAACTCTCTCATTTGGCCACTTACACTCATGGCTACAAATATTTTTTTGGTGTCCTCGACGTCTTTTCCAAATATGATTAGGTCTTGCCAATGACATCCAAATCGAGAAAGGGGTTAGTGCAAGCCCTCAAACCGGTGTTGAAACAAAGCAGTAATAATCCTCTTCGATGGTAAACCGAAAAAGGCAGTGGATCAACCGTCCGCTTTTGACGAGACGCATTTAGTCTACTCGTGATTTTTTGGCGTGTATTTTATATTTATATTCTGTGTATTAATTTACCTGTTGTAAAGGGAAGTAAACTTTGATTATATTTCATTGGATGTAAACTAGAACATGCAATCTGTTTTTGTTTGTACTTTTGGTTTTTAAGTACTCTATTAATTGGGGCCCTGAGTGGCCAAGTACTCTTAAGTGCTAACCGTTACGTTGGGTATATGAGAAAGCTTGCCAGTAACTTCTTTGGGGTCGGTGGTAATTTCTGGGGTTTTACCGGGTTTTTCTTTTACCATTTATATTGGCCATCGTGTATAGCCTATCTTGTGCTAAAATAATGGCGATAAACCTTACAACAACAACAATATTATTAATTAATTAATTAGTTAATTGTAAACCGTAACATTTTAAAATTAATTTGGAAGAATCGAATAAATCGTCGCATCAACGGAACAAAGTAAATAGTTTGGGATTGGGTGGAATGAATTCATTTTAAACTTTAAAATGTACAGATGTCTTTTGGATAAAACAAATTAAACAAGTGAATATTTACACTCTTATGTAATTTTTGTAATGTTATGTATATCTATAGTTTTGTAACTTCTAATACATGTTTTTATTTGAAAATTTTTAATTTCTTTTACATGATTATATTGAAGTGAATATCTATACCTGGATTTCGTACGTGCATATTTCTACCATAAATTATTAGAGAACGTAGAAATATGTTTACGAGATTCGACCTTTTTCCATTGAACAGTTCGGTCAAGTGGTGTCTTTGAGGAATTAGGTTAATTCATTCGCATGAGAAATGTCACATGAATAGGTGGTTTGAAATATCAGACTGAGTAGTAACATCTGCCAGGTGGGGTATATTGCAACATATAGTCGTAAAAGACACTTTGAAGGTGTATATAAGGAGCGAACTGAGCAATCAGATTCATTCCAATCTTGGTGTCAATCTTATTTCTTATAGTCCTGTTGTAACATCAAATCTGCAGACGTGGTTTATACTGTACTTATATATTATTTGAGAGAAAAATCATTTGTTTTAGACTGTTCAGTGGAAATAGAAAATGTTCATTGGACTATAATATTTTGGAACCACATATAAACATTAATTTGAAACTATTGAGAATTATTCAAAGGAGTTCTGGAACATGCCATTGCAACATCGTCACGACTATTGGCGGACCAGTACATTTCCGGTTCTGAAATTTATACAGATTTTTTCATTCCTTTGGACACTAATAGAACTTTTTCAGGATTAGTTTAGATTCACTTCATAATATTGCAAGTTTTTTTTGACATTTTCATTTATAATTGTGCTAATTAAATTATTAGTACAATCTTACAAAATATGTTGGTCTTGCTTGTTTCTTTTATTTCGTTTATGACCATAGAGTCGTCACACAAAAAAATTCCCCAAACGTTGAAGGTGTCAGACACGTTTATGGGTTACTTATGCGTCATCTGCCAATCATTTTGTAAAGGGATATATATATATATATATATATATATATATATATATATATATCTATATATATATATATATATATATATATATATATATATATATATATATATAGATGCAATAAACTGACGACGAACAGTACGAAACTAGTAACTAACTAGCCTAAGCGCTTTCGACTCTTAATGAGTCTTTTTCAAAGGCAAATACAAAACATAGTTACGATAAACAAATAAACACAAAAACGTTGCGTTTGTAAACCTCTACATTTCTATCTTCACATGTGCTAAAACTATAAATACAACCAGCTTGTATAGACTAGTTGCGGAAACTGAAAACGTTGTATAATTCCCTAAAAGTCTACAAGCCAAAGCGACATCTATTTTTACTTTGTGTACATATGTAACTTCACTACATTAGTGAAGCAAGTAGACAACTAAGTGACGCTAGGTTCTACCAAAAACTGGACCATGATCCAACGCTGGAATATGCAAAAATCATCACTAATGTTATTGACGAGGCGTACCAAAGCGGACACATAGACCAGCAAACCAAAAGCTACTTAAGCCCAGAAAACCCAAGAGCAGGTAGATTTTATCTTCTACCCAAAATCCACAAACAAGGAAACCCTGGCAGACCTATAATCTCAGGTAACGGACACCCCACAGAAAGGATATCAGAATATTTAGATCATTTTATGAGACCACATGTCCACAAATTACCATCATATCTTCAAGACACGACAGATTATCTCATAAAAAGCAAAGCTAGTGAACCATTACTGCCAGATACATTACTTGCTTCCTTAGACGTCACATCTTTGTACACCAACATACCGCACAACGAAGGGTTACAGGCATGTAGCGAAGCATGGGAAACAAGAACTGTAAACAATCCACCCACACACTTCTTAATCCAACTCCTGGAGCTTGTCCTAAAACTCAACAACTTTGAATTTAATGAAGAAAACTACCTACAAATCAATGGAACTGCAATGGGTACTAAAATGGCCCCTTCGTATGCTAACATTTTCATGGGAAAACTTGAGGGAAAGCTCTTAGCATCGGTTGAGCGTACACCATACCAGTGGGTACGCTTTATCGATGATATAGAAATGAAGTGGCAGTATGGAAGAGAAAGTCTGGATGACTTCATTTCAAAGGCAGACAACTTCCATCCTTCAATAAAATTCACAGCAGAAATTTCCAACTCAAACCATGTTTTCCTGGACACAACAACCAAACTGGTGGAAAACAAATTACACACAGACATCTACTCGAAACCAACCGACAAACACCAGTATCTTCTCCCAACCAGCTGTCATCCAAAACACTGCATTAAGAACATTCCATATAGCCAGGCACTGAGGATACGCAGAATTTGCTCCGACGATGAAAGATTCCTAGAAAGGTCTGAAGAGCTGGCTAAACATTTAATTTACCGAGGCTATGACAAAGACCTGATTGCGGAGGCAATCCAAAGGGCCAAACAAACAAACCGTGATGACCTACTCAGATATGGACAGAAAGAAAAGGTTGATAGGATACCATTTATTCTGACCTATCACCCAGACAATCCCAAAGTAGGTAAAATCATCGCAAACCACTGGCCAACCGTGCAATCGTCAGACATACTAAACCTAATACTTCCGAACAAACCTGTAGTAGCTTACCGGAGACCAAAAAACCTAAAGGACATCCTAGTCAGGGCCAAGCTAACAACAATCGCTAGTCAAAACCAACCTAGTCAATCTGGACCCTGTGGCGATAAAAGATGCAAAACCTGTCAACATATGATAGAGACCAAGACATTCACTAGCACCGTGACTAAAGAAAAACTAAACATACATGGTCCAAACAAAACGTGCAAAACAGAGAATGTGATTTATCTCATCACATGTGAGATCTGTGGCCTTCAGTACGTGGGAGAAACTGAAAAGCTACACATAAGGATAAACCTTCATAGATCTGATTGGATGACAAAAAAGCTGTACAGAAGCCCGGTCGCAGAACACTTCTCCTCCCCTGGCCACACTTTCAGTAATATAATACTTATCGCTATTGCCAACAACCACAGCTGGAGTTCCGAAACCAGGAAGGAAAAGGAATCATACTGGATACGCCGCCTTAGAACATTGAAACCAAGCGGTCTAAACCAAGAAGACTAGAAAATGAAAACTATGCACTAGTAGAATTTAACATTTTCTAAATCTTCTTATCCTTCAATTTTTACTATAAGAATAACCGGTATAGAACCAAATATCCGGGATATAATCTGCGTTACATATGTACACAAAGTAAAAATAGATGTCGCTTTGGCTTGTAGACTTTTAGGGAATTATACAACGTTTTCAGTTTCCGCAACTAGTCTATACAAGCTGGTTGTATTTATAGTTTTAGCACATGTGAAGATAGAAATGTAGAGGTTTACAAACGCAACGTTTTTGTGTTTATTTGTTTATCGTAACTATGTTTTGTATTTGCCTTTGAAAAAGACTCATTAAGAGTCGAAAGCGCTTAGGCTAGTTAGTTACTAGTTTCGTACTGTTCGTCGTCAGTTTATTGCATCTATTTTAATTAATCCCTGACAAACGTGATCCCTTGGTGGATCCAGTACGCTTGAGAGGGTTGTTATTCGCCATATGATTTGTATTCTTTATATATATATATATATATATATATATATATATATATATATATATATATATATATATATATATATATATATATATATATATATATATATATTGTAATAAAATTGAGGGAATGCGCATTTCGTTTAAGCAATTCTTAGGTTTGTGATTACTTGTTTGATTATTGGAATTTGGAGCAATGGGAAATATTCCTTAGCACGAAATAGTCAATTAGTAGGAGCAAACGTCACTGATAGTGTTAGTGAGTTTCCAAGATGCCATGGTCAATGAGTAGCGAATTCAGACCCAATCCGCATGACTTTCCATGTCGTGATGTAGTACTTTATAAAACTTGTGGTGTACATCGGTTTTGTGACTGCAGCGGCAATATTTATGGTAGGAAACCGGTAAATTACACAATGGAATAAATGAGAAAGGACTCGGGAGAAACCGTTTTTGTTGCCATGGTGGTAAATGTAATGTAGGTTTACTAGTGTGATGTGCCTTGAAACGGTAGATCGACTGGCCTCAGGTGGCGCAGGGATAGTTGTAGAGTTTCCTCGGTATGACCTACTGGCGGAACAGAAAGTCAATGTAGAGAAACTATGCAGATGTGCGGTTGATGATTATTTGGCAAGTTGTAATAATGAGGTCTTACATTGATTAGAATAAAATTTATGTATAGAATGGACACGTCAGGCTTTCCAACTTATGATCTGTAGAGCATACCTTGCAATAATGGTATTCTAAAAGCAATAATGTTAGAATCAAATAATTCTTTTACGTTGAACATTAGTTATGAATCCATCGATGTGTAATATTGTATGTATCTAATTTTATCACCTGTCCAAAGTTTTCGTTAAATATTAGCTTTATTATAATCTTAAACCTGTTTCTCGACGTTCGATGTCGTTGAGAAACTGCAGACGCACGTGATTATATATTTAGAAACGATGTCGACCTAAACATCAGCTTCCGTTCATCCACCTCTCCCCATGTCTCATTTGCTTATTCTTTCTAATTTATTTCTCTTGTGTAATAAAAATGTAGGACCAATTCCTGTCAAATTCACTTATGCTAACCGCATTATCCATCAAGTTTAGGGAATGAAAGAGCCACTTTTGAGAGACGAGATTCCAAGTGCAGATTGTAACCACTCTAATGTATATGAAAAGAACGAAAAAATATAACACATTTTTTTTACACAATGATTTGTCCAAATCAACACAGTATTTTTCCCCACATTTTAAGTAAATAATTTTGACTTATAGCCTCATTAAACTCAACATATTTTAAACTTGTCGTTATAGGTTATTTATTTGTTGGTAGTAGTCTTAAAATTTCGTATCACACAAAATCTTAATCAGTAAACATAAAGCAAT
The DNA here is from genome assembly GCA_016746295.1 of Potamilus streckersoni. Lineage (NCBI taxonomy): Eukaryota > Metazoa > Mollusca > Bivalvia > Unionida > Unionidae > Potamilus > Potamilus streckersoni. The sequence goes on from JAEAOA010002366.1 coordinate 780,810, forward strand.
ACGAAAACTTACTTTTAACACCCAGCACAAAAAGTTATACGTGTCTATGAATCATAAGTACTAATTAGCCAATTATATGATATGGAAATGCATATATTAGCCACTTGTATCATATGAAAATGCATATTGTAGCCACTTGTATGATATGGAAATGCATATTGTAGTGACTTGTATCATATGGAAAAGTATATATTAGCAGCTTATATCATATTAAAATGCACATTTTAGCTACTTATATCATAAAGAAATGCATAAAGTAGTCACGTATATCATTCGGAGATGCAAATAATGAATTGATATGTTCATACGTAATTACATTTAAATAAAAAAGGAAACATTAATATCAAAATTCCGACGAAAACGTTCACGCACTCACTGCTTATAAACTTACCCAGTTGCATGTGCGTAGATTCAGTTATACAGTTCTCCCTAAATCATTAGCCTCCCGTTCGTTCTCTAACCATCAACAGTAAACGCCAAAAATATGCAGATGTACAAATTGTACAATTTTCCTTTTATTTCTTGTTATCCGCTGTCAGCTAATTCTCTTCATTATCCAAATCATATGCAAATATTGATTACAGCCCTTGGACGTAGGTCACAGCTGACAGGATTAACGATTCAGTCACCTCCGGCTAGAATAAAGAGACCAATGTTGCCTATTCAATTTTTAAAAATTTTCATCGACTGTAGAACAATATTGAAATACCTGCACTGCTTCGAAGCTAGCTTTATTAAAATGACTTCTGTCTGTGTTACACCTGAGATTGATTACACAACGATCCTATACGAAATGAGTTATCCAATACGATATCAGTAGGTGTAAAATAGGCGTGTTAGACCAACTGGCCTCTAAGGGTATACAATATTAGTGTTATATGTTAATAGATGCTTTATTATGAGTGTAGTTTGCTCTGTTATCTTCTTTCTTGGATTTATTTAACCCTGTCCTGAACATCCACCTTAACCTATCTCAAGTATCTGACGGAGTGTAAGGAGTTCGTAACAAATGTAAATGTGGCTAGCAGTGAATATTAAAAAGAAAAGGTTGTTTTTGTTGTTGTTAGCTTTTGTATAATGAGATTCGTACATCAATTGGAAAAAGAGATCTATCAAGAACTCGACTATAAACAAAATGACGACGATGCATTCAACAGACTCTTTCTTTTTGTACTTGTTATGAATCTACTAAGCGCATTCTTACACAAAATAGTAGATTCTACAATAAACTTTTGTTGAATTTAACAAAAATATTTCTGTCCAAAAATGTTGTAAAAGTGCATAATATTTTGAATAAATAAAGTCCATCCAAAATTTAAATACAGAGCACAACAATACAAATGATTCTGCGAAAGATATTAAGGCAAGAATGAAAGGGTTTAGCAAGTAAACAAGATGCTATAAGAAACTAAACACAAAAGTAGAACCAAGATGTGAATGCAAAATATATTTAAAGAAAATTCTAAGAATTTGTTAAGCATCAGATACAACAGGTTTATATATGGTGAATACCAATATCTTAGACCTAGACCTAAATAAACACGTTTGTTCTCATTGTTAATAATCTATTATTTAACCCATAAAATAGTTATGTACCACTTTATTACAAAATTAAAAATTACTGTTCAGGTACACAATGAAAATAACTCTGGACAAAGAGTCAAGTTCAAAATACAATTTATGTATACTATATAAGCATGGAGAAAAAGTTAGCAATACTATAAATTATACATAAATCTTGTACCAGGTTGCACTATAGACACAAAATATTATTATGAAGACAAGCGAAGTTAACATTACGACATGTTTTAAAACTATCATACTATCGACAAAAGGGGAATTTAATGTTAAATCATTCTTTGGTTTAACATTGTGGGCTGCTTTGGTCACAAAAGGAAGTTATAATGGAAGGGGGCACTATGGCTACAAAAGGAATTTAATATTAAAATCTTCTATGGAATTAACATTATAGGTTACTTGAGAATTTAACATTGGGTGCAATTTTAGGAAATGTCTAATGCGAATTTAAAATTGTTGGTCACAATGGAAATATGACGCATAGTGGCAATTCATTGCACTGTATGATGATATGGAACCATTAGGGCGCCAATGAACTTAATATTAAATGTTCCCGTGACGAGTTAAAATTCAAATTGACGTCCGTTGCGAGACTATATAGGTGAAGGAATGTATTGTAGATTAACACTCCCATATGTACCAACATTCTTGCCATTATATCGAGACGAAAAGGAAACAAAATTTCGCCGATACTAAGAAAAAAGGAAAGGAAAATCCCGTATATTTTTTAATCACCAAGACTAAAACTAAAACCAAAATTCCCATTTCTGAAATGGAATTTAGCGGATATTAAAGATCTGGAATATTTTATAAAATAACTTCGAAACTTACACGGAATTTAATTGAGACTAAATATAATATTGTATTCAAATGATTCAGATTACAGACAATATTAAGATCCAGAAAATGGAACAGAACTGAGAGAAAACTTACAAATATAAATGCCCAGACGACTCGATTGAAAAATGTAAAATTACAAGGCACATATTCCAAAGTGTGTGGACATTGTTGTGCGTTTTCTTCTTCAACACTTTCTCGGACATCCATTCGAACATTGAGTGACTTATTTTGTTCGTGACTCGTCTAGAAAAGATGAAGATGTAGATAGATGGTTTTGCGACCATTGTGAATATCTCTTGTCTATAGTTAGGAAAAGTAGTGTACATAAATGGCCAAAATTGCTTTCTTCAGTGGAAGTCTAATTTCACTTCACAACGATGTCAACCTTGTCAAAAAATTGTTTGATATTATTGTTAATTGTTAGTGGTTAGTATATGTCTCTATTCATCTAGCCCTGTCTCTAACCGTGTCTCAACGGCTATGTCTCTATTGCCCCTAAAGTAATGTGTATTCAGGTTAACCACTAGCAAAACTTTTCCGCCCGATTGAGACCAGCCACTTGCAACATTGTTTCCTCAATTTCCAATACCGTGACGTCACTCATGCTATAATGCCTTTTGCCCCTATAGTGCCAGGACACTGTCTGTAATGCTAATTTCTATTGTCACTATAAATATTGTCTCTCTCGGTCAGCGGCACATTGTTTATAGAAATCTCATAGTCCCTATTTCGTCCACACGAACTACTTAGTCCCAATTTCCTTAAAATGAGTCTATAGTAAAAGATTTATATTGCCCCAAAATGATTTACTAAATTAATATACGGACGGTTTAATAAATAATTACCGCTTTCAGTCAATGTGCATTATTCCATGTTAATTTGCGCTTGTGACCATGAGTAGCCCACAGTGATAAAACATCTTTTTTCATATTAAATTACCATTGTGCTATAGAGTTATATTTTTAAAATGATGGCGTAATGTTCATTGTCATGTCACTACAGCTATATTTGTGTTCCTATATTGCCCATTCACACTACATCTTGGATAATCCAACAGATATGTCAATGCTTTGTTCTAGCGACATCTTTTGAAACAGCCTTGAACTGGACATTAATCGAAAATGTTGGAGTCAATCGACTTCAAAAGCATAATTTGTAAATGTAACATCGAAAGTTAGAATATATTCCAGAGAGAAGTTCAAACACAGACGGGCAGTGGAAAAATGCGTATTTATGGGTCCATTCCGGTTGTGTGCTCACCTTGTTTCGATCATGTAGGGACAGGGTTTAATTTGAATAACTTGATTTCGACTGGCTGCAGTGGCTTGCAGCTGCATCCATAGATCTGAATCATTGAAATTTCTCATCGATCCGCCAATTACATAGAACTTTAGCTAGGGAAGCACTTCATATAGCTTTTGTTAACATTTCTTAGTAATTAGTATTATAAAGAAAATATTTTTTGACCCGAAAAAAAGTAGGAATACAGAATTTGCTTGGTCAGAAGTTTCCAGCAAAATTTAGAATGGACTAATTACGTCAGATCATACAAAGATTTGTACCTGAGTTTGAGCTTCGGATACCTTACTTTGAAACAGACAAGTCAGAATGGACAGAATAATACAAGGAATTGAATGTTTTTTTTCCTCGGGGTTGGGTTGGTAAATGCAAAACATTATTTTCGTGTGCAATAAAGATACTTAAGTGAAATAACACTTAGTTTCAGATAGTGACTTTTAAATATTTATGACTGTATTTGTGAAGCATTTGTGACAATTAAAGACCAACAACGATGTATGTGGCATTGTAATTTATATTGTCACGTCAAAGCAATAAAAGCATCCTTCATGACACCCGTAAACCATTTTATGATTGTACTCGACGACCCTAAATTCGTTTCTTAAGAGCATCTGAATCATCAAAACGGATTGTAACAAATTCAAGTTAGATTAAGCAGCTTAAGTAATTGGGGGTGTGGGTAATACAGGTTAGATATGAACATTGGTATTTATAGATATCAAACGAACGTACATATCTGATCAGCTGACTCTTGCATCCATATAATTTGTCAGGAGTCTATTGTATATATCATGTGCTCCACATTTCGGTACAAATTGTGTTTTTTTTATTTTTCTGTTGATTTCTTTTCAAGCAAAATAGAAAATTACCTGCTCGGCCTAAATATAACACTTCATATTAGTCAGAAAGTTATTCTTTTCAGCAAGATGAGTATTCCCGGTTCAACAGTCGGCTTATACCGCTTTTGGGCACGCACCGTGTTCTTCAGTTGCATCAACGTAATGTACTGAGATAATGGGTTGATTACTGCTTGAGCACGTTACCTTGCACCAAATGATTTTTCCGTGAAAATCCATCTGTGCAGCCATTGATGCACAAACCTTATTGTTTAAGTCTGCCTTAAGAAACCAGACGCCAGATAAAGGTAGGCCCCTTGTCATAATAATCGCTTCGTCGTAGTCGTTTTCTTCTTCTAAGTTCACGCCACTGAGGGTCATAAATTCAAAGTAGAGCTGCAAAGCATTTCATTTAATTGTAATAGTACTGCGTTTATTCGTAATCTATGTTCGCAGTAAGTACTGCATTTATTCTCAATATATTTATTTTGTCACATACATGATTTTGGCACTAATGGCTTCCTAATACTATTTGTCACATACAAAAGTAAGAAAATTGGATCAGTACACTTGAAATACGTAGTTTTCAGCCTTGAGATACAAAACAGCATCATTAAAATACAGAGCTAACAACGCTTTTAACTCCTGCCACAGTGTGCTTATGTTAACTAGGTACGTTCGTATGTATGTATGTATGTATGTATGTATGTATGTATGTATGTATGTATGTATGTATGTATGTATGTATGTATGTATGTGTGTGTGTGTGTGTGTGTGTGTGTGTGTATGTATGTATGTATGTATGTATGTATGTATGTATGTATGTATGCATGCATGCATGCATGCATGCATGCATGCATGCATGCATGCATGCATACATACATACATACATACATACATACATACATACATACATACATACATACATACATACATACATACATACATACATACATACATACATACATACGAACGTACCTACGAACGAACCTACGAACGTACATAAGTACGTATGTACATATATACATGCTGTTTAATGAAGTTTGGAGGGTGGTATATAAAGTTTAAAATTTAGCAGTCTATATTGGGTTGGATATGATTTCCAGGTGCATTTATTTTCGAATTAGAGACCCATCCCTGTAATTTTGTTCCTTCGCTTCCACCAGTTGCAAAGAATGTTATATTGCAGACTGTTTCTACGTTATGAGGTTGGCTAGTTTCGTTGCCTACTTAACCAACACAATTAAAATGCATGCTTAGATTGTTTTTACTATTTCGAGATACAAAACTATGCTTAAAGTAGACTAGCTTTAGATGTAAATTAACTACATAAATTATTTGTCTACTAAATATGACTTACCATTCAAGAATCTGAGAAAAAAAATCCGTGGTTAAGACTACATGGTGAATACAAGCTTAGGCAAAATAATGACTATTTATCTGATTGTTCAAAATTTAATACAGGGGTGGAAAAACAAATCTGGAGATGGGAAATATAAATCGGGGTGGATGGGAAATATAAATCTAATATTCTTAATGTCATAAGATTTAAAAGCGAAAGCAATACTACATATGACAACATTTAGGAACATTTGCAACAACAGTTTTTATATTTCTTTTATTTCATTTTTGTTTCATTGTATTTAATAGCATTGGATATTTTTTTGAATTCGGGATTCTAATTTTAGTAGTGAGATATAATTTTTGCACAAACTTTGATTATTTAAGACGAAATAGTAATACGTGGGAATTGACATTGAGTTCGTCTTACCTTGGTAACAAATCAACAGGAAGTTAAAATGATTGGTCGGCATCACGGACATACTTTCTCCGCCTGATCAATGTTTGTAAACAACCTTTTTATGATTGTTTTTTTTTCTATGTCGGCCTGTACTGTGAACGTGACATAAATAGCGTAATAAGAGACCTCATCACCAATCTCGCGAGATTTGAAGTGATGTTTTTGAGTGTAATTACGCATTCTTAATATTGGTTTGGCCAGAATTATTCAAACCCTTGAAGGAACAAGGTGTGTTTATGTATTTATTTTAAATTTGTTGCCATTATAATTTATTATTCGTCTAACTTTTGGATTCAATAATTTATTTTCCTGGACACTCAACAAGTTTTTTTTCTTCACTTTATTATCCCCGTAATAGGTTGACTATTATGTCGGGGAACCATGACACTCAACAAGTTGACTTTCTTATAACAAATTCTGAAAGATATTCTAGGAAAATAATTCTAAAATTATTCGGAAGCAAATTCTGTGATTCAAGTAAGGACTTATTGTTATTCATATTTTGGACTACATCTCACGTCATCGCCCTCCATATTCATCCGTCGTCGGGAGTCGAACCTGGATTCTTATAGGATTATTTAGTGATAGGACTCGTGTTTTTATTCTTAGATTCACATTTGGATTATATTCACTAACTGTAAGTTCTATTTACAAATGTTACATTGTTGTCTAGGGAAATAAACTTTTTTTTTTTAAATTTACAAAGCGTGTTGGCTTTTATTCTTTTCATTGTTACTGAGTGCGAGCCCTTGTCACGTAACAATATTAATACAAATCCGATTTCATTAGATAACATAGTTGTCAGGATGAACTCCAATGTGTTGAAAGGTTCCATATTCAATTTGTTTAAAAGCCCAAACAACACAATAAATACCACAAGCTTACATTTCTGAGAGCTAGATGGATAAAGAATACATAAAAATATGGAAAATACATAACAAAATATACTGTATAAAAAATACCTCAATTTCCTTATCCTCGTTTTGAGACACTAATTGCCTTTGAAAATCTTTTCCGGCTTGTGTGAATATTGACTCTGCCTCACGTCCATACGGTTTTAAGTCCCTATTCACACAACATATAGTACTTTCTTCCAGGAATAGATTAATCGTTCCTTCAAATACTTTCATTGGAACTGATTTACCTATTTTATAGGTTTTGATTCCAAGTATTTTTTCGATTTCGTCATCGATAAAATTTTCTTGAGGTCAAGTCCTTTATCAAACGCACGGCTGCATTCATTGCAAATGGAGACAAGCATATCTATGCTGATGTCTACGAACTTAACCTCCATTTTAGTCACGTTCTTGGATTTACAATATTCATTCAACTCAATCAAAGCAACTGAATACACAAGGCATCATAGCTTTTTAGGAATTCCGGAGTAACCTAAAATAAAACATTGGAAATACATTTAATGGGAGTAACATTTACAGGCCAATTTACAAATATGTAGATGAACAGGCAAAGATATTTTTAAGATGGATTTTATAACCTACGTGAATCCATTACAAATCAGGTATCTTAATTATTTGCATTTAGTCATACAATCTTTGGATTATACAATATCAAACAGTTAGCGTCAGGTTTTTGATGTGACTTCGTTTTTTCCTGGGTACAAGTTTTCTAGATTCTGGTGACTTCAACAAGGCTACAAAATTGAAAGTCCTAAACAAACAAGCATTATGGAAATAATGAAACTATTGTGCAAATCTATGAATTAATTCTAAGAAAATTAAATGTCCTTTGTGTGTGCACAAAACTATGAATATGTATGTCCATTGAAATGATAAAGTTCATGATAGTATTTTTCTCACAAAATGAACAGTGAATACGTGCATGAAATCATTGCAAGGGCCATTAAAACAACATATTTCTTCTTGCCACAGCATTTCAAAAACTACTTTATTCAGTCTTAGTCATGTGACAGATCTATATAATAATTAGTAAACTAAATCCAGTAATTAAGATTCGTAAATATCTTGAAAAAGATATAGAATATATCTACGACGCTTGTATAGATAAAAGGAAATAATGCACGGTTAAAGTGAAAACATTGTCGTGCTAGGAGGGAAAATATAAAATGTTCAAAATAACGAGTGAAAATCTTTCCTTATATCCACTAAAAAGTTTTCTTTTCATGATATATTTTTAAGGTAAAAATCTTAATTTGAATTGGTACAACACATTTTGTGACAGCACAATTAACAGCTGCATTTCTACGTTGCGAAAAAGAATTCGGTAATTTCACAAGAATGAAGGATAGCGACTTTTTCCAAACTTAGGTTGTATGTATCAACCTTCAAATTGCGCATCACTGGAAACAGAACAGATGTTTGCTTTAGTTAATATATGTCTTGTATGGATTGATACATTGAATGTGAATGAGGTGGCGGTACCGCAAAATCAGAGCAAGAGAGGTTGAACGCTGAAATCCTATAGCGTAATATATCTAAAACACAGATATTAATAACTTAGACTGGTCCTATAGCGTAATATCTCTAAAACAAAGATATTAATAACTTAGACTGGTGCTATAGCGTAATATCTCTAAAACAAAGATATTATTAACTTAGACTGGTGCTATAGCGCAATATCTCTAAATCAAAGATATTAATAATTGAGACTGGTGGATGATGAGACTATGATGAACACAGAACATACCAATAAATTAACCGAACATATGATACTTCGATGATTTTGTGTATGGTAGAACCAAATCAGGAAAAAGGATGAAATTTGACAATTGTGATGAAATTGATGTGAAAATTAGAATGTAAATGTAATTTACAGTGTTATTAGCTTATGAAATTGGCCAAACAGGTATGTGAACAAGTACTTCGCTGCATAATAGTTTTGATTAATATTTTTAAAATTTTGCTTGTTTCAGAGGAATGATTTTTCATTTCCTTTGTAGGATATATTGCCAATTTTTTTCTTTCCTAGTTAATTTATAAACAATTAATTAGTCTATTCATTAATTCATTATTTTCTTCATCCATCCATGGACCCATTTTTTCCTCATGCACTGTATTATATCGTTTCTTAATTCGATCACCAATTTACGAATCAAATTTCATTCAAATGTACCTTTGCTTAATCATTGAGTCACTTTTTTCAACAATACACATCAGAAATATCAATTCCAGTGCCGACTTACGGCTCCTTCTTTCTCCTTCCCACAACATCCAAATTTATTATTCTTCCATTTTTTCCTCTTTCATTTATTTGTCCACTTGTAATTTACACTAGCATTTTCTGTTTTTATTGGTGCACACAACTGATTTAGCGCCAGAAAGGTGGGTTGGAGGGGCATTTGAATGACCTCAAGCGAATTCGTGTCGCTTGTTGTCCATAACAATAATATTTAACTTATACATTGTACAGGTAAAATTTATGCTGATTTGTGAATAATAACATACAAATTTTATCTACGAAAGTCAGTTCAGTGATTAAAGGGAGGGACATTTTCCAGTGAGTGAAACAGAGGAATGCATCTACTGTATGCATGCGAAAAACTCATAGTACAAAACAAACACTGATGTACATTTAGCCATTCATAGCACAAAATCAGATGTAAAATATTGGGAATACAATGTATATTTAGCCACTCATAGTACAAAATACCGATGTCAAATATCGGGAATACAATGTATATTTAGCCACTCATAGTACAAAACACAGATGTAAAATATTGGGAATACAATGTATAGTTAGCCACTGATAGTACAAAACACCGATGTAAAATATTGGGAATACAATGTATATTTAGCCACTATGCTAGTAATTTTGCTGGAGTCTCACTATTCTTCACAAATATTTTTGAATTTGTGATCCATAAAGATGTGATATTCAGGGGAAATTTATTACAGTAAATATTACAATTGATGGAAATAGAATAACTATTGTAAATTTGTAAGGGCATAACGATATCTCAAGCTTTTTTTTTTTTTTTTAGAAATCTATAAGAAGGAATTTTAGTTATATTGATTGAAGACTGGAATAGTGTTCAAAACCTAGATTTGAATACTTATGACATTTTACATTGACATACATTAACAGTCTCGAGTAGCAATCCAATACCTGAAAAACGAACTGGAACTAATTGACCCCTGTAGAAATTCAAATCAAGACTTAAGCTGTAGGTACATATCTCCTTTGAAACAAAGTAGTATAGATTACTTATTGCATCTGATGATATTTATATGAATATAATTGATGCACGTATCTTACTAGGGTACAGGATTGATCATTCAGCTATTATTTTGAGTGTGGCTTTTCGAAGTGTCCAAGTTTAAATTTAATGCTCAGTTGATCAAGGATAATAATATTGACAATAATAATAATAATAATAATAATAATAATAATAATAATAATAATAATAATAATAATAATAATAATAATAACAATTATATTGACAAACAGTGTATATTTCACATTGCAAATTAATATTACATAAGGGGAAACAAAGACGACTCTTTTCATGTTTCACTCCTCTGTAATGATCAAATATTCTTTGAAATTTTTAAAAAGAAAATAAGATCTGACACTATAGATTATTATATTAGGAAAGACAAAAGAGAAACGGGATAAATTAAAGAAAATTGAACAGGAAATATTACAAATTCACAGGGTAATGTCGGATTACATAGATGGGGAAGCTCTGGAAAATTTAGAAGAAGAAAAGAAAGCAGAATTAGAGGAATCTAGGACAAATTACACAGAAGTTGTTATATTAGGATCCAAATCTCGAGTTGGGAGAAAAAGCACGAAATACTTCTTAAATCTTGCAAAAAGAAAGAGACTTACGAGATCAAATTTTTTTATGTCAGTGAGTATAAATTAGGTCAGTATGCTGATGTCACTTTCATTTCTTCTTGAATGGTCTCAAACATTTTCTTAAAGCAAAGCATATTTTCCAAGAATTGTTTATATTGTCTGGACTTAAATGTAACATATCAAAAACAAAATCCATTTTGATTGGAAACAAGACAATTTAAAGAATATGTCCCCGATATGGAACTAAACTGGTCTTCTTCCTATCTTTACACTTCTTGGCATATATTTTTCTCCTGACTTATAACAAATAGTGGAAGTTAATTATATAAAGAAATTAACAAAGGTGAAATGTATTCTGGCAAGCTGGAGTCAAAGACATCCTTTATTAGTAGGTACAGTAATCGTTGTCAAAGCTCTTGTTCTGACATATTCATAGAGCTTTTAAGCACTTCCAAATCCTTCACCAAATTAGAAGGCTGATATAAATCTTACCTTATTTACGTTTGTGTGGGACAGTAAAGAGAATTAAAAGTGATATACTAGTAGTTTTCGAGAATAAGGAATCGTTAAATATGGTGCACATGTATTAGGTATATTAAGATAGGTATATTAAGTATATTAAGTATCTATAAGTATTATAATTAAGTATATTAAGTATCTATAAGTATTATATATAAGTATCTATAAGTATTATATATAAGTATATTAAGTATATTAAGATAGGTATATTAAGTATATTAAGTATCATTAGGTATATTAAGATACGATGGGTCAAAATATTACTGGAAAACGAGGATGGAGCATGGCAGAACCTAGTCAATGGAACTATGTTCAGATATATAAAGGATATTTGGAATTTAGAGAGGAGAAAATTAGAAGAAAATTATAAGCTCATTAAAAAAGATTTTGGAGAGATGGATCCATAAACTCCAAATGAGCATATATCCCTGAGGATTTTTTAAAATAAATCCACCTATAAAGTTTCATCAATACAAACCCTGGAAATAATCCGGCATTGAAATTCTTAATGATTTAGTTGATGATCGCAATAATTTAATACCTTTGAAATAATAAAACAAACAAAACGATGTAACTATTTTTTGAAATACTTTTTATTAATATCCAAAATTCAAAAATCTTTAAGATGCAATCAAGGACCATTTGGGTCACAACATGTTTGATAAGCAAGAGGATGAAATAATTAACATGAAAATACAAAACTCCTTGAAGTTTGTTTACAAATATGTTTTAAAAAGGTAAAGAGGCAACATCCTACCAAGCAAGAAACGTGGATGCAATAATTAAATTCAAACTAAAGTAGTGAGGAGTGGTCTAAGATTTATAGCCGGACGAAACTTTGTACTAAGGATATAACGTTAATTCATATAATAATTACCATTAATAACTTTTGTGAAAAGATGAAGTCAAATGCACTATATGTAAGGGTCGGGAGAAAAGTATTAAAAATCTATTCTACGACTACAATATTACTTCAAAAATTTTGTGTTCTATTACTAAACAATCTCCACCTTGTTGTCCAAACATTTGTTCATTTGTCCAAAATGAAACTGTTTAGGGAACTGAACAATTGGACATTTTGTGCAATCTCTTGATTATTTTGGTTAAATATTATATTTACACTTACGGGTTCAAAATGAAAAATCTTTCCAGTTTTGTTTCATAAAAATATTTAAATCACATAAGAAAAATGAAAAATATGCCGTTAAGTTGAACAAAAGAGAATACCAGTGTTTTCAAAACATGTTTCAAATATGAACTTGTAAATTGTGCCATGCGGTAAACAGGAACTAATACTATAATATGGCGAAGTCTGTGTCACCGATACACTGTATACTTATATCCGCCTTTCTAATGTGTGTGTATGTGTGTGTGTCTGTGTCTGTGTCTGTGTGTGTCTTTTCCTGTTTTGTGGATTATTTATTGTCCCTAGACTATATGATAGCCATAAATGTTTTGATTGTAAGGTGACCATGGGATGGTATTGCACAACCCAGCGGTCAACCTATTACAGGGAAAATAAAGAAAAAAGATTATAATAATTGTGAATTTACCGTGTCGGATTTGGATTTATTAATTTGTTAATTTTCTGCAGTCAAATTCGATATATTTAACCTTAGTCTTCTTGTAGTCTACCACGGTAACCAACGCAGCATGAAATTTATACGGACAATTACTTTCAATTTGTAATTAACACACATTCCGAGGTTTGTAAAAATGATTGTAAATGTGATGAAATTAAAAATTGCTAATTAAACGAGTTGAATACTACATTTAATCAAGAGTTTTTTTTTCTCTCTAAACATTACATTGTTTGTAACGGAGTAAAAATTAATGTAATGTATCAGAGTTTAATAGGTACTGTATGGGTGACGTAGAGTGTGACAAGCACTCTACGGCTGACACTGATAATCAGTCTAGGGTTGTGGATATCAAAGAGAATCAGATCTTGAAAGTTCAGTCACTTATATGTTTGACTATTCAAGTGGATAGGAAGTAGAGGTAAGTGAGAGGGAAAGACAAGAAAATGAAGAAAACTGCAATACGTCTACAGATAGAAATATATGTTTGAATAACATGTACTTCAAGACCATATATTTGCATTAAATTGGCTAAATGACTTATTTTCATACCTAATATCGTCATTGTGATGACAAAAGTGGTATCGTAACTGTGGTAATGTATATTTACCCCAAATGTTACATTTCACTATCTGGAAATGAAAGATAGAAAGAAAACGACAAATTATAACAGCTAAACAAAAAATGTAATTAAACCACTTTAATGTTCATTTGAAGAAATCGGATTCTGTTAAATAAATTCTTCTTAATTGATAAAACAGATACACAGTACATACCTGTTCCAATCGCTGGAAGCGAAATTTTCGTTAAGGATTTGCCAACACATTGTTCGAAACAATCACAGAGAGCCGATAGTAAAATACGCATGCATTCCATTTTTCCAGTACGATGTTTAAAACTTCTCCATCTTGGTGTTACTATGTGTACAATTTGAGATATAGTTCTTTTCAAAGCACCCGATGAAGTAAATAAGACATTTCCGACTTTAAGTGCTTTACCTCTGGTTTTCTTTTGTATATCAGCCACAAGTTCGGAACCTGCAGCTTCAAACATTGCTTTTGCTACACCTCCTAAGGGAGATAATTTCTCATTTCCAGGGACGATGGTAGCTTCAGTCTGTAGTTTGGTAATATCTCCTTGAGTCATTTTCACAAGAACGTTTTCCAAACCGGTCAGAGATGCAAATGTTGAAAAACCTTCTTTTCCTGTGGATGGATAATTAACAATTCATAATGCACAGAAAATTAAATAATATTCACATGGGCATAACTGATTTGTGTTACGCTGCGCGACGATTGGGAAAGCTAAATATTTTAATACACCATTTAGATAAATCTAGCTTAAACATGCAATTTAATTTCTATCGCTCTGTTTCAACTGTCAAGTTTTATTTGCGTGAACTCATGAATGGTCTGATATCTGATATAACTCACGAAAACTTCAAAAGGCATGCATTAAGTGTATCAGAAAACCTACTTCTTGAGTAAATAATGCTAAAAGAAATATTCTCAATAGACGTAATGAACATTAATGTAATATTTTATAGTATTTACAATATGTAATAATGAGCGCGTCAGCCAGTCGTAACATAATAGAAACTTACACAGGCTTTCCATAATTTTGGATCTATGCTTATTATATAATATTAGCTTAAGCAAATTGCAGTTTTCAGAACCTTTGTATTACCGTCACCTTTGTATTACATGCAATATCGGGTTTCTCTTCACAGATGTCATATTCTGCAGATGCTGAAACAACCTTTGTATTACCGTCATCTTTGCAATACATGTAATATCGGGTTCCTCTTCACAGATGTCATATTCTGCAGATGCTGAAACAACCTTTGTATTACCGTCATCTTTGCAATACATGTAATATCGGGTTCCTCTTCACAGATGTCATATTCGGCAGATGCTGAAACAACCTTTGTATTACCGTCATCTTTGCAATACATGTAATATCGGGTTCCTCTTCACAGATGTCATATTCTGCAGATGCTGAAACAACCTTTGTATTACCGTCATCTTTGCAATACATGTAATATCGGGTTCCTCTTCACAGATGTCATATTCGGCAGATGCTGAAACAACCTTTGTATTACCGTCACCTTTGTATTACATGTAATATCGGGTTCCTCTTCACAGATGTCATATTCTGCAGATGCTGAAACATCCTATGAAAACAAAAAATAAAATCGAAATTATTTCAGTATCCTCGATAGGAAAGTTAAATTTGACAATTTGTTACCTTGACTATGAACCTTGAACTTGGGACTTTGAATAAGATGCTAATAAGTTAACTTCGAATGAAAGTAAGAACGAGCTTTGAGTCAACATAAAGATCGGTAAAGGATATTGGTACCTAATCTACGTTATCTTGCTTGTTTTCACGAGTACATTTCATTTCGTAAGAATATGCAGGGAAAACAGTATTAATTCCTTTTATCAGCTTTGAATGTTATGTAACCGATCCTCATATCTTGTAAAAGTTGGCGGCGGCAGATAGATAGAGATATACAGGCTTCCGCCAAATCAGCATTAACTTCGAGTGGAAGCATGATGGAAAATTTTAAACAGAGTACATAAAAAAATTGTTGATAACCTCCAGATTACTACAATTCCAGATTTATCTATTGACAAATAAATTACAATCTTATGTTTCCCACCATATGAAATGACAGCAGTGACACGTTCAAAAGAAATTCAAATCACGTATAATATATATTGCATAAATTGTTACTGTCTTATTTGTTATATGCTATGAATAATTGTCTTTTGAACTTAATCTGGCCCAAAATAAAGTTCATTTCTAACTGACCTCAAACATTGATTTTGGTTCTGGAAACAAATAGTTTATCTCAATCTAAGTCCAGAACATTGGAAATTCCCCATGAAAGATGAAAGGTCGTGTTCACCTATTGAATACTACATTTTATATATTACTTTTTGTGACATACCTTCTAATTATAGCTAAGATTTCATCTTGAATATTTTTGAAACAATCCAGAAAAAAATTTCCATTAGGTAATACTTTTTTATTATAGAAAATGCTAATTTTTACCTGAGGTTCAGTAGAAGCCTATATAATCTAGTTTATCTAGTAATTATTCATTCGTGCTGTAAGATATGAGCAAAATCAGTTGTATTATTATTGAGTACATTATATAATTTGGGCTTGAATTTATTAGTTCACGTAATTAAATCACTTTATTCTTATTTAGGAATACAAAGTGCTCAAAAAACATTCTTGGAAATAGAGACTTGGCATCTTAAAACCAATTATCTATTATGTGCATGTATGATATAATGTTTATATATTTGTTTGTCTATCTATCAAACAACCCACCCACTCTACCTCTCCCTGTCTGTCTCTGTTTTTATATCCATTGATTCTATAGAAGATTGCTTGACAATAGCAGGCATAATTAATACAAAAAATGCTATCATACATGCTAGAATATTTTTTTTCGTACTCTAGAGAAATTCCAACCCAGGTCCGTGGGTTAACGGCACCCATTGCCTTGCCTGCACACACGAGCCCACATTCTTTCACGACTAAGCACACATCACTGAAAAATGATGCTACTTACTTACCCGGTCATCATTTGAGTGAGTCTGCTACGCATGAGTACATATAACTCTGAGTACATATAACACTGAGTACGTAGCATCTTGTTTTAGAGATGTGTGATTAGTCGTGATGGTTGTTGTTGGTTTGGGGCTTAACGCTATTTTTCAGCACACGATAGGCTATAAGTGGCAGCCAGTATTAATGGTGGAAGAAGAAACCGGAAAATCACTGGAAAGAACCACCGACCTATGAAAAGCTACTGGCAATAGTCGTGATGGAATGTGGGCTCTTGTGTTCAGGCAAGGCAATGGGCGCCGTTGACCCGCGGACCTGGGTTCGTACTCTCTGTAGAGTACGAATTTATATATATATATATATATATATATATATATATATATATATATATATATATATATATATATATAGTGTATATATATAGTGGATATATATATATATATATATATATATATATATATATATATATATATATATATATATATATATATATATATATATAGTGTACATGTATATTACCAGACCAGAGTCATCAAGTGCCTCACTCCTATAAAGAGAGAGAGAGAGAGAGAGAGAGAGAGAGAGAGAGAGAGAGAGAGAGAGAGAGAGAGAGAGAGAGAGAGAGGTGCATCTTTCCACATTGTGTTAGCCCGCGCGCGTGTGTGGAAAGAGCAGAACCATTAGAAAAGTGAAATAAACATAAATGTAAGTGGATATTTAACCTTGGTTCTCAGATAAGTGTGTGTGTGTGTGTGCACATCCAGATTGTGAGGTTTTATCGTGAGATTGGTATACTCACCAACGGTGATACGACTGTAGTAAATGGATATGAACGTTTTCATTATAAAGAAATTATCATAAAAACGTCGAAAAATAAGAAATGTCTAATATCAGATATCATTCTAATGATGGTATGTAAATATGACGTGTTTCTCCTAAAGCAGGTAATGTATACACAAGATACTCGTGAAGACCTCGCCAAAATGATGTGTAATCAAGCCACGTGATAGAACCTCTGTAGGTCATGCAATACTTACGTTATCCTATGCCATTTGATGCTGATGACTCGGCAAGCTCTATTTAATACAATTGCTATGAGAAATGAACAAAATGTGCTATTGAGATATATCCACTGACAAATTAAATTTGATTTCATTGTAAGACGCGTTGCAAACGTGATGATTTATGTTTTTGCACTTTTATCTTATTGGTTTACGATCAAAGCGAGCCAAAGATGTAAACCAAGTAAATTTCTTTCTCTAAGACGAGTCTAGAAATTAAAATAATGTTTTTTAAAATCAACACCTAGAAGATATGTTCTAGCATTAGGTATCAAGTACCTTTTAAAAGTAAGCTTGAAGTTGTGTTTTTGTACACTGGTATAGATTCATACAGGAATATTGCCACTAGTGTTTAAAATCTATTCAGAAATCTGCATTTGTTTCTGAACTTTTATTGACGCATGGAAGAGCGACTGACTCTTTTAGGTCGGAGCGTAACTTGAGAAGACATTTACATAGTATGGCGTTCAGTATAACAAATTATGTGCGTCTAAGTTAGGTAATATTTTCTCTCTGTGTTAGCATTTAGAACGGGGGTTTATTTAAAATTTCGCTATATCGCTTTTAGTCAGATATGACCCTTTGGCTCCCTTTGATCGTTAACCAAATAGATAAAAGTGCAAAAGCATAAATCATTACGTTTGCAACGCGTCTTACAATGAAATCACTAGATGGCCAGGGCTAGATGTTGTAGATACCTTGGTCGAATCATTGTCGGGTATATCATTCGGCATTTTGGCTTCACTTGGGCATATTTTTGTAACATACATTTTTTTATCAGGCTGACTAGGGCTATTAGAACCATTGCCTGTTCTTTTAGATCGTTTGGTTTGTTTTATTTTAATACTATGTGGATGAAAAGACAGAGATTGATAAAAAGAAATTGGAAAGGAAATTGCGTCATTAGTTAGACTATAATATATTAATACAATTCCTATGATATCGTATGGTGGAGTACTCGAAGGTCATATTGGTAATGAAAACTCGAGTGCATGAAATCATCAATTAAAGTACAAAATACCTTTTTCACGCCCCAGAGGTATCCCACTTTTGTATATCGTGTAACTAATCTTTCGACCCAATCTTCAATCAAAAGTCACCCTCTAATGGCAATTTGTACATTACTGCTGAAGTGACCATGGTTGCTGCATTCTGTGCTGTTATTACAATTTCTCAGTCGTATTTATCTTACGTCATGGTGTTTAATATAGTGGACGGTTACAACAGAAATACGTGTCGAAATTACTTGCCGTTGTTTTTAAATGTATGTACTGTACACACATTTTTATTTAGATATTTCTCATATGACTAAACCTATTGAAAGTTGACCAGTTTTCCTTTTTCACCACCACCGATTCTTTATATATTGTATCAGAGACTAACATTCACGTTAAATAAAAAACCCCGATTTTGTCTAAATGTAATCTTTCTTTTCTTTTGTAAGTGCGGACTGAAAAAAAAAGATATGTTGCCTTGCCTTTGATGTCAGCTACCCTTAGTCTGAATTCCACCCATAGTGGAGGGAGTGAGTGTAAGCGTCAGTTGTATATGAGCGTTGTCAAGGAGACTAAATTAATGAGCATTGTCAAGAAGACTAAATTAATGAGCATTGTCAAGGAGACTAAATTAATGAGCATTGTCAAGGAGACTAAATTAATGAGCATTGTCAAGGAGACTAAATTAATGAGCAATGTCAAGGAAACTAAATTAATGAGCATTGTCAGGGAGACTAAATTAATGAGCATTGTCAAGGAGACTAAATTAATGAACATTGTCAACCAGACTAAATTAATGAGCAATGTCAAGGAGACTAAATTAATGAGCATTGTCAGGGAGACTAAATTAATGAGTATTGTCAAGGAAACTAAATTATGATATATTATTCAGCAAATACCACCTCAGGCCTGAACCCTGGTTGTCGAGAAGCTTATCACGGCATGCATATTAGGTCGTGCTTTCATCTTAGGAAAGATGAAAAAGATTACCGATTGGAAAATACATTAAAATGTTTGGTATTTACATCACCGTCCAACGCGTATGCCTATGAGCTCTATTTCAATGCCAACGATTTATTTAATGTACTTTTGCATTGATTCTATCTCCTTTGAGATGTTATCTAAAAGTAACACCTGTCTTCATTTCGGAACTTACTTTGGTCAGTTAGAAATCTTGTTACACTTACATAGATTGTAAAGTATTACATGCTCCAAACGCCTGCCGTCGTGAGCAAACACTCTTAAAATGGAGCAATACAAGCATATTATGAAGGTCGATTCTTGAGTTACATATGAAAATTTACAACCGTCTCAAAATTAATCATGTTAAAGGTGTACATAGGGTGTCTGTGTGTATGTGAGAGAGAGAGAGAGAGAGAGAGAGAGAGAGAGAGAGAGAGAGAGAGAGAGAGAGAGAGAGAGAGAGAGAGAGAGAGAGAGAGAGAGAGAGAGAGAGAGAGAGAGAGATGAATTCTAAGCAATAAATGATGTGGGGGACAAATTATGTATAAGATGAAAGAGATTTTAGGTTGTTATAACAATTGAAATGTAATGTACATGATAATTGTTCAATTTCAGTCAACCACTTTCTTTAACGCATTTCCTTATTTGATTCTATCAAAATTCAAAAAGTGCATAACAATTTAATGTATTGCCTTTTCCACTGTAAGTGGTCATCGGCGTACTTTGACCCTTAGCAAATATATCTAGCAACATTATTTTGAATTACGTCTCTTTTGCTAATGAAACGTTACAGTTATCAGCAAGGAACTTTTATTGAATAATCACATAGCTTTATATTTTGACCTCTTGAGACTTGAATGTGGTTATTTACAACACATCTGTGTACCCTAATTGGAAAGAATAACGTATCTGAAAGGTTTAATTTGGTCCAAATTACGTTGTTGTCGATTGGAGCTGCTGGATTCTGCTAACCTCACAATTATTACATCCGATCAGGTTACTTTAGTACTTTGAACAGAGTTCGGTATTATAGCATCAGTAGATATCACAATCCAATGAACCATTCTGCTTAATAATTATTAACCAACACTCTTAAAATACACTAGGATCATTGGAATTAAGTTTGCACAGATGAACTTAAGCACACGGCATATGTCCCACATATGCAATTGTCCATTCTCGTTTATAACTTTCGGGATCAGAACATTTCCTCTTTTATTTGATACATATAGTTGACCTGAAAGGCACACAATGAGTTGTATTCATTTGAACTATCCATAAATATTATTTACCGCATGAATTAGCTTATTTATGGCAGTATTTTTTAATTTAGTATACCTTCGCTTTATTTCCCTCTGTAATAGGGAGTTCTAATTGTTGCACCAACAATCAAACATCACTATCCCCACATCACAGGGCTCGTATTGTTGCTTACGGTTTATCTGTTATACATGTATTATATAATAAATGCAAAGGAAAACGCTTCTCTCCTTTCTTGAGCTCGCTTAATATTCAAGTAAAACCCCGCTAAATGGAATACTGTTCTCTCACTGGTTAAAAGAAATTGACGTTCTGCCTTTATTTATAACTTATTTTCAGTTGGCCAATTAGAAGGCGGTATTCCATTCAGCTCGTTTGTTTGCATATGGCCATAGAACACAATTAATTTTACTATATTCTCTATACATTTGTTTCTCAATACTGAACTTTCCCCTGGGTGACAATCAATACAAATCATATGTTAATCTAAAACACCTTCAAAGATGACTTTACGGGTTAGTTCTTGTCAAAGGTTGACGGTTGACCTGCATTTTTTTTGAGAGGCTGAAATGTAAACAAAACACCAGGCAACGGAACACATATTTCACTTCCGGATCATCACCATGACCTTATTACTCAATGTGCACTGTCGCCGAAATACACACAGACAACCACACCATAAGTTCACATTTTAAAGAATAAACAATTGCTTTTAAACCCTTACCAAGAATGCCAAGATCTAACTCTAGTATTACCACCAATTTCAGACAGGAAAAAGTGATCTAAAAATAGACTGGGACTACATTCGTGGGTACTGAACCAGATTTTATTAATTGTGTACTGATTCCATATTAAGCGACCCGATAAGAGTCATGTAGAGCGGTAGCGTGGAAAGATGGTCGGGCATTCTTTAAAGGTATGATAGTAAGCCGAACATAGGATACACATACATCGGTGCCAAAGTTATTACGCTACACAAAATGTAGCTTGAAATATCAGCGTTTATTCTTAAACAGGTCGCGCGAGAAAGGAGAGAAGTAGCCTAACTTGTAGTTATTATATAGTACATGTATGACAGGTAAATTAGAAGCAACCATTTGAGGCCCATGCAGTGCCCCACATTACCTTAAACTTTAAGACAGCAAGCGATCTTATTATCTAGTAAGTCTGTAAATGGCTGAACATAATCTCATAAACATACGTCCAGAATCCTCGTGTATTTTGGAACTTAATATTCACTTTAACATACCCATTGCTCCGTTTTTATGAGTGTCACTATGTCAAGTTTAATATATTCGTTTCTTGTACTTATGTCTTTGAAATTTCAGCACATACTAACTTCATTTGCCTAAATCTTAATTATGTATAATAAGATTCGTGTATATCCTGGTATAAACAACAACTTTAAAGAGTTTTATTAGTGCGGAAGTTCTCCATTACTGATGTGGTGATACCAAGGTCTCATTAATCCATGACCAGTATATTGACCACATGACCAGGATTAATTTTTCATCGGACCATGCTGATATGCAGCACCTCAACGTCACCTCAGTGAGCTACGTCATATATTAGGTCTTCATAAGACAGATAAGAGCCACGGATCAGTAAGATATATCATTCCTAAAGATGCTTTTATCTATTACACAGTACTTTTGTGGTCATTGACCTAAATGCACGGCCGTTTTGCTATAAAACATGGTACCCGTGCCGTAATAATGGGAATATGAGTTGTCTGTTATCTATACTAATCATTGACTGTATGCCTTGCGCAATAAATGCTGAACGTAACCCTTGTCATTGTTTCTTTATTGTATACACCTAGTTATGTTTGAACATGCTTTATGTATCTTGCAAGAAAAATCAAGTCAGCAATCTTGCTTCACTTCCGTTGAACAAAACATTATAAGCTTTATATACTTTAGCTACAACTTTTTTTAAAATACCATTCATTAGTGGACATTGCTGTGTAACATTTGTTAGTTTGAATTTTAAAATTTAAAAATTAATTTAATTTTTATATTAAAATTAGTTGTACATTGCATTGTTAATATTAAATTTTATTAAAATGTAACTTATCATATGTAATATATTTCGAACTTATTTTCAGAAAGAAATTATCTTATACTGAAAAATGTAGATACTAAAAGAAGATAAAGAAAGCTTAGCTTCTGTATCACATGGCCCAAAACTTGCACCCTGTGGAACTCCAAACCGGCACATTTTTTGACAGCTACTACACAACTTGGATTATTATGAAATTCTTGAAGACTTCGTGAGCAATGTTGAAATATGTGTGGTATTCAGATATCAAAGCTTAACTTAGCCTTAAAATAGTTGGCCTGATAGGACTTTTATCACGATTATTTCCTCCAAATCAACACCGACAAATGCAGTCCCATTCTATTTAAAGCATTTATTTATGTCTAATTTTTGTGTTCTGTGTGTTTTGGTGAAAAACCACCGTGAGTAATGAGGCGTTGACACTGATATGGAAATGAAATATGTGGTGTGACTTGTAGTTATTATATAGTACATGTATGACAACAGGTAAATTGGAAGCAACCATTCGAGGCCCTGTGCCCCACATAACCTTAAACTTTACGACCGCAAGCGATGTTACGTTGCTATGCCTACGGTCCCGCCTTTCAGAAAATTACTGACAATTTATGACAACAACATCATCGTGAATTCATCTTTGAAAGTATTTCATAGCAACATAAGATTTATTAGCAGTTGGAAGCTGAAAGTCCAGTACCGAAAAATTATTAAAAATATTAAAATATTTGGTGTTTTCATCACTGTCTAACGCGTATCTGTTTACGATATTTATAATTACGTACACACGTGTGACTGGTCTAGTGATTATTTTCCTCCGATCTGGATTTTTGACAATGCCACAAGGGGTTATTGATTCAATGACTTTAGTTTAAATTACCTACACTTGTCTGCACTACTAACACGCTTTAAACAGCGTGAAATGTGAGTTCAATACATAATAACTTTGATTATGAAGCTCAGTAAAATACGGAAAAGACCACGATACATTTCCTGAATCAAGAGTACATTACCGTAAAATAGTTAAAACTGAACCAGAACTCTTACATCATCCCGTCTAACTTCCCCTTATGGGACAACGAATAAACAAGAATTACATAACGCTGCAGTGGGGTGCGACGTGTAACTGGAAAATGAATACGATGTTAATATTATAAATTCATATCACTCAAGGCGAAAATTAAAATTACATATATTATTCCGACGGTTGCTATTGTGAATACGGCATTGATAAGAGAGAATGTACTCTAAAATTATTTAAATTGTTATTGTTCTATAATGTTTTATATTTATCGTATGATGCTTGTAGGAAATATAGATAATGAAATTAATGTCAGATTCTTTCAACGATGTAACAGCTGCAAATGTTTCAGGACAAATGGGAAATGGCATTCTAGATGTTATTCCAACATTTGCTATGAAAACAATAATGTATAACTGTTAATGAACTCTGAGAATTGTTTGAATATGCTCTTGATGTATTACGTTGTATTCTACTGTATAATGGTGAGAAACAAAGCTATCTTAAAGTCAATAGTTACCTGCTTTGGTAACACTTATAATTTCAGTGAGTATATATGTATAAATTAAGGAAAGAAGTTTAATGTATTATGTATATTAACTTAACATTTTAGAAACTGTTACTTGTCACGCCGGGAAGGGGAGGGGGCGAGTGACCGAGTAGTCTAAAGCGCTCTCCGTTACGGATCACTGCCATCGCACCTCTACGTTGGTTCGAGTCTAAGATTCGGCGAATGTGGATATGTGAGAAAGCTTGCCAGTAGCTTCTCGTGGGTCGGTGGTTCTTTCCGCGGATTTCCCGGTTTCTTCCTACATCATTAATACTGGCTGCCATGTATAGCCTATCGTGTGCTGAAAAATGGCGTTAAGCCCCACAACAACAACAACAACAACAACAACAACAACAACAACAACTTATCACGCCAGGTAAGCAGTTATTAAACAACATAAGAAAATATCAGGTACTATGCTTAGTGGGTGTATAAACATCATAGATGTGACTGCTCATGTGTAAAATATAGGTCACATTGACACAATATTTTCTTGGTATATTTATGACTTCCTTAGACAAAATATTGTGGTTTGAGGACTGGATGCGATGCGTCAAAGGTTTAGACCGACAGATAGTTATGCATTTTCAAACATCTTCGTGAAATCTCATCTGAGTGGAAACTGTTCTTCGTCTCACCCGGCTGTTATTTGATGGATATTGTTTTAAATCGATCCTGTGCAAAATGCGTGAGATAACCCACGTTTACCGTTTCTAAAAAGAACCAAAATAAATCATTGCTGTTAAAGTCGAGACGACATCTTTGTGACCAAATCTAAATAAAACTACACATGAGTATAGTCCAACAATAGGCTATTGGCTTCTTAGTTCTTACTCGTGGTTCTTTCTCTTTATTACTGTATAATACACCCCCCGTCTATGCCTGTCTGTCTGTCCGTTTCAGAAACATTACTAGTTAGAAGTTTTCTTGTACTCAGACTTGTTAAAATGAATGTGTGTGCGAATTCGATATTTATATTAACACTTTAAATGTGAAGATGTCTTTCTTTTGTACAATTTTCCGCTTTGGCCATAATTTGGTAATTGTTAAGAGAAGTCACACCATCTTAACTGTGAAGAAATAATAATAATAATAATAATAATAATAATAATAATAATAATAATAATAATAATAATAATAATAATAATAATAATAATAATGATGATGATGATGATGATGATGATGATGATGATGATGATGATGATGATAATAATAATAATAATAATAATAATAATAATAATAATAATAATAATAATAATAATAATAATAATAATAATAATAGAAATTCTCTGGTATTATAATCCAGAATATATCATAGGAAATTGACAATTATGATGTCATTTATTGCAAGTGAATGACAAGTACTAATGAAACTATTTTTATGAAACTATTTAAATTCTAATAGAGATAACCATCCTATGTTTTCAGATTAGCTAAAGAATAACTTTGGTTATGATGTTCCAAAAATTTTTCTGCTCTCTTACCGAGTTTTAGCAATATGAGTATAAGCCAAATTGAAGCGATAGTAGTGTAGTGTTTTCTTGTCTTACACATGATAATCCTAACAAATTTCTCCGTGTTCCATTAATCGGCATTTCTTTTATGCGGTCCACACACGTAGAGTTGCAAATATGCATACAGTAATAATTATTAAACCCATTTTCCTGTAATAAAAATCAGAATTGTTGTGAAAGAATGTTAAAAAATTCAGGATATAGTATTTCTGTGGTAAGAAGCAAAAGGTGTCTGCGTTCATACAAAGCTATTTAATGACAACTTGTAAACTTTGAACATAAACATCATCTTTAAGTATTATTCACAGTAATGTAGTTTTAATTTATGAAATGATGTTTAGACAAAGTACATTCTTAGTATAAGTTTTAGTTACGATGGCTTTAAAGCTATTTTTGAAGCAGGTCACAGTGACCCATTCTCAATGCATGACATATACTCAGTCTACGATGTAAATAAAGTATAAAACATTTCTGTCAATATGAGTAGCTGGTCATTGCAACCCGGACACAGAATATATATATATATATATATATATATATATATATATATATATATATATATATATATATATATATATATATATATATATATATATATATATATATATATATATATATATATATATATTTTTTTTTTTTTGGTCAAAAGCCATGCTCAGTATCTAATGTTGATACTGAGCATGGCTTGTGATCAATATTTTGAGAAATCGTAGCAAGTATGTGATATAGACACAGTTTAAAAGCTCAATACAGGGACACATCAAACTGCTCTTAAGGTATACATTTGATGATAATACGTTCAAGAATGTAAGAGTTACAGCCCCGGCAGGAAGATTGCACACAATATTGAGAATTTGTAAAAAATTTATCATTGCAAGTAGGTAACAGAATACGAGTGCAAAACCGATCAATACTAATATGCACCGTTACTATGAAAGGGTATAATAATTAGATATTGGTCATGGATTTAATCGTGTTTTTTTTTAACGTATCTGAAGCAGGTCGCAGCGACTCAGTTTTGGCGCAAAACACGTTCATATAAAATGCATCTATAGAACAAATTTGATGCCATTAGATGAAGCCGTATACGATTTTTATCCTGCACCATGATGATTTCTTACGGAAGGACCTCCAGATGGATGGGCAAGGTCAATCCGACATATCGCCCACAGCTCGAAAAAGGGAATAGGAATGACCGCATACACTACGTGCAGCTTGAACAGCCATACTAAGAGGGTTAGTATATAATATGTAAACATTTGCGCGTGAACAATATTGCACAAGTAACGGTATTATTTCTTACTTTAAATGATAATTTTGGGTGAGAAAAAGACTCTTTGTTGGAACTCGTGCAAGCATCGTGTGAAGACAAATAATGTAACCGTACGACTAGGATTTCCTTGTTTCGGTCTAAACCCCAACATAGATTCTGAATGTCCCACCTGGTCACAATATCCTGACACCAGGTCGACCAGTTCTAACACTAACCTCTTAATGCCGAGCGCCTAGCGAAGCAGCTCTCAGTATCATTTTTATAAGTCTTTGATATGACTTGGCCAGGGTTTGAACCCATGATCTCTTGCATCCGATGCGCATGCTATAACCACTAGGTCACCTGAGCAGTCTTAGAGTTTAAGTATGATCTTAAACTCCTCCAATGCCCAATGACGTCATGGCAGGGTTAGCTATATGGCAGCCGTCTTTCTAGTCGAAAGCAGAGATGAAATTGGGCAAAATTGGGCGAATAGCATAGAAACACACTGGTGGTTACATAGCAGTGATGGATTACTAAATAGGAGGATTTGATCTTGAAGCATTAGGAGATAAGTTGGGAGGGGAAGGGGCAAGATTTCAACTGTCTGAGGGCCTCCACAAGTTTGTTGCGTAGGTATGAATATAGCCAAAAAATCATGCATATAATTCTCCGTATGTCCAATTAAAACAAGAAGGTGAATAAACGTTTTCATAGCTTAAATAATATTTGGGAAACCTGGGAAAATCCATAACGTTGTCCAACATGCCAAATCTATACAGCAAAATGCCGCCCGGTAGCGTATTGTAATGCAAACTGTTACATTTACATTACTTTTACTACGCGGTATGGATATTGTAATCAACCTGTAGGAAAAGCATGCAGTACATTTCACATATTGGTTGATTGATTGATTGATTTAATTTTAACGGCGCACCAGCACTTTTAGGCTATTTAGCGCCATACAGTAGGTCATATATGTAAAAAGAAAGGTTCAATATCGACCAGCGATATAGTAAAAAAATCCATAATAGTTAAATATAAAATGATAAATGTTGTCAACAGTTAAAAATGTCGGTTCACGATCAACGGGAAATGTAAATGATGTATCTTGATGAAAAGATGTAAATAATAGTTGGTATTTGCATTAGTTAAAAATTAGTTTGGATAAGGCAATGACAAGTTACAGTTTAAAATAAAGATTTACTTCCTTTAGGAAATCTAAAATACTAGTGATTTGAATAGTATCAAAAAGTTCCTGCATGTCGTGTACATTATAGTATTTATCACGCGTAGGTTGCAGGTCGGAACACGTGGTCATAAAGTGTTTAACAGTAAATGGTACATTGCAAGGAACGCACTCTGGTGGATCTTCACCTTTTAGTATGTGTGAGTGGGTAATGTATGTATGACCGATTCTGATTCTTGCAATGACAACCTCCTCCCTACAAATAGTTCTGTAGGAAGGAACCCATTCTCACAAGATTGGTTTGATGGCATGAAGTTTGTTATTGATTGCATCATCCCATGATACCTGCCACTTTTGACGTAGATACTTTTTGATACAAGGTTTAAAATCAGAATATGGTAATTTAAAATCCGATGGTTCTAAAGATAGGGCCATCTTAGCAGCCCGGTCTGCTTCTTCGTTACCTCTAATACCAATATGGCTAGGTAGTCAAATAAATTATCCGGTCACAGAACTATTTAATATATGAATGCACATGAATACAAACTAGCACCGGCATATAGAACAGCAAACGGGATAGGAACATACAGTTTCGGCATCCAGTAATCATCCCTTCAGAGTAATGATATAGCAAGTGAGATGCTGTTTCTTCTGCCACTTCATACACTGCATCTACTATCAATGTCAATAGTAACATAATAGACACACGTTTCATTAGAAACCGTTATACCATTCTCATTCAAATCCATGGATGTAAGCTATTCGGTGCATTCAAAGCACATTATTAATTGCATTTTGTAAATAGAAATCTTTTTGAAATGTGTTTAGTTATCAAATTGTGCAACGCTGCTTCATCTCGAGTCTGGGACTATTGTATCATTTCGAAGACTTGAAAGATACAGCATTGGATTCTGTATTGAATGAAATGCTGAAAATCATCTGTTCTCCATTCTATCCAGATTTTTCTATTTCTACTCTAAATGAAGCTATGTTATAAGCATAATTTCAAATGGGCAATTATTTAATACTGAATTTAAGAAACTCGCTAAAACATTTACGGTTTTGGCTCGCAAAGGCTATGCAACTGGTATAAATTATTCATCACGTTTCATAAATTCAAAAGGAAATAATTTCCCATTTGAGATCATCTATTTACTCTTGTATGACAAGCAGCGGTAAATCGATGACAGTATAAGTTGATGGTATCATCATTTAGACCTATTAGTAACCACTGATTTAATCACAATGGACGTCCATGCTAACATAAGCGTTTGTGGCCGAATGGTTGAAACAATGCGTGCAGTTTTAGCACTAACACAATCATCGCCATCTTCATCACCATCATCAACAAGAGCAGCAAAACAACGATTCTCCTAAAACTGTATGACCACAGGCACAATACAAAAATGAATGGCGCCACTATGTAACCTAAAGTACAGTACTTAATAATGGAAAACTTCGCTCTGAGCTTTATAGAACAATGCAGGCAATTCTAGATTTCAACCAGAACAGGAAAATAAATTCCACGTTCAGCAAAGAAATTATCACAACAGATACTTCAGAAAGTTACTGTTCACGTGAATGGTTACTAAGAACGTTTGAATTCAGCCTCGAGAGCCGAGTGATCGTGTGTTAGAATTAGTATAGTTGAATAAAATTAGACAAATTCCTAAGGAATATATAAAGGAGAGAGAGAGAGAGAGAGAGAGAGAGAGAGAGAGAGAGAGAGAGAGAGAGAGAGAGAGAGAGAGAGAGAGAGAGAGAGAGAGAGAGAGAGAGAGAGAGAGAGAGAGATTACCAAAAAAAATTGCATTGTTTGCAATAATGAACCCAATAACCTCAAATTCCCTGCCAGCAGCTTTGAACAAAACCAGTGAAATAATTCTACATCGCTTAATAAAAAAATCTAGTTATACATATATCTTTCTTGTTCACGAATCATACGTTTTATATATTTTTCATTTCTCATTTATCATTTTATTTTTTCATAAGTGATGTTCATTACTTCTGGCTTGATTACTCAGTGAAGTTGTAAGTTTTTATTTGTTCCAATTAGCAACGATATCAATTTTGTTGTAATTTTTTTGAACTCTGCGTATAGTACTCTGAAACCCATTGTTGGACTTTATACCGATGAGTGTGGTGTCCGATATATGCATCTTTCAATTAAATCATAAATAAGCATTTCAGGCACAAAATTCAATGTCTTTTCTAGATTCAGCTCTAAACCGTTTTCTCCTGTTAAAATGGCATTGGAAGTGGGATTGAACTAGGCGGAGCATAGTTTGCATAGGTTTTGTCTCGTTTTCCGGACGAGAGATACGAAAATGGGTGAGCAAATATCTATTTGACGTCATTCCTGCATCTTTGTTTAATACATCTCAAATAAGTATTGCATTTTTTCTTTGTTTTTTTTAGACGGCTGCTGGTGTTGATGTTTGTGATACACATAATTGTACGTGTCACATGGTCGAACACATAGAATTGGTGATCCTATCATCGTTATTATTCATGTCCTAACTTAATGATCTGTGGGAGTTGTGAGGGTTCCTGAAATATTTGTTCAGGAGAAGCACGCTCAGGCGGAGGATGAGAGATTAAAGAGGAAGCGATAAAAAGTGCAACGCTATATATAGGGCAGCAGATAGAAAGGGAAAGAAGACAATATGAATAGAAGATACAATTAGCAAAGCAAGCGGAAACGCGGTTGTTGTTGTGATTTTGCGTTTACTGTTACTTTTCCAGGCATGATGGGCTATACTTGGCGGCCAGTATAACTGGTGGAAGAAGACCCAGGAAAGCCCCAATCCATCCACTTACGGGAAGCTGCTGTCAGGCTTTCTGACGTGCTCACATTGGCCTAGGTGAGATTGCAGTGATCGGCAGAAATTGTCGCTTTAGACCACTCGGCCACCTTGCCCCACTTTCCGCCTCCAGTAAAGGAAGACAGTGTTTTGGAAAGGAAGATAGAACTGGGGAAGTAGACATAAAAAGAAAGGGTGGGAATATAAAAAAAGCAAAGTTAGGAGTCGTAGTTAGAAGACAGGGATATGGACAGAGAAAATTTGTATTATTAACTGCTAAGTGGCAAGGTGAAATGCAATCCTATCTTGATCAAATTTAGGGGTTAATAATTACACACATTTATAAAAGATAAAGGTAACATCGACAGTAATCTGCATTGATTTATATAGTATTTTATATTCCATAAAAAGATCATTGATTACTCCATCATGCAGCATTGTTAAAGGAATAAAAGTGATTCACATGTATTCGCGTATCCACGTGAATGACCTGCTAAAGGGATGGATCATTAATTCATTACTCAAAGAACATAATGACATCGCAAATAAAAAAATCAAGCAAAAGCAATAAATTTGTCATATGCTTAGCATACAAAACACACATGCATTTATTCATTAAAGTTAGAGAAATTGTTATCAGCCTTGAAATACATGTATCGGATATTGGTATTTGAACCTCGTGCTCTGAAACAGGACTCTTCCAGGTCTGCATGACTCACAATAAGTCCATAAGCTGTTTTGTTTTAATTCCCCAACCAATAGACTGGTTTCATGGCCGTAAATAATTAACGATCCGATACCTATGCTGAACATAAATTTTAACTTTTTTATATTGACAACCTTAGACGCGAAGTATGCATTACAAATATGGGTGGCATTGATAAGTAAACACAATGCTGATCATTAACACATACGAAATACCGAGAGATGATATGAATAATTTATATTAGAATTGTTTACCATATTATAGATGTAAATAACTAAATAAATATATGAATTGTAATAGTTTCTTTCATGATTTGTTTAACTCTGTGTTTGCCTGCTATGTTCATATGCTTGTATAAAGTGATCACTTAAAAACATTATGTAATACGACTTATAGTTCATTTTTGTCTCTGTTAAATATACATTGTCAAAATCTTATTGTATTTTACTATATTGCACTCACGTTCACGACACGTGTGTTCAGTAGAATAGTGTATTTGGAACTACTTTGTAAATAAATCATGTACACCTATGTAGTAGATGCTTTACGTTTTGGCGTTAAATTTTACGTTAAATTTATTTCTGAATGATCTGAAGCAGATGTTTCGTGGACTGCCACATACCAGCTGCTTTGTCAAATTCCGCGTGAATTTTTTTTAATACAATGTTTCCTATTTATGCTAGCAACAGCTGCCAGAGAGGGTCCTTACAAATAACATGCAAGTGACAAGGCATAAACTGTCTTCTAGAGCTGGTAATAAGAATGGCAAAAATATAGTTACAGTTTTTCATCCTGAATGTCCTCAAAATGTACTTTCTTAGTTCTGCAAATCCGAATTACATGAGCATGAGTGCATAGCTTTGATTACAAATTTCAAAATTGTAATATAATTTCGACTTAGTCCAAGTGCAATTATATCCTCCGTACAGAACTCAAAATGAAATAAACATTATATTCCATAGCGTCTTTTTGATAACTGCAATTCAAAGACTTTGTATTTTCCACATATGATTTCAAACATTCAAATACAGAACAGAAACACATTTGCAGATGTCAACACGCTACTCGTTACTGCTGCAGTCCGATGTACTTCATGTAGAATTGGCACAGATAAATCAAGACAATAATCACGAAATTTCGTACAATCGACAAAAATGCCAAAATCGATTCATTCTAGATCAAATGGAAAAGTTGTTGCAATGCTAATTCATTAACAACATGACTCCAAATTTCAATTTTAGTCAATCAAAACGCCATTTTCTTTCTAAAGTAATGACTAGCGCGAGACTAATTTCAAATTTATTTGGGCAGAGTTACATGCGCATTAATAATGTTGTTGTTGTGTAATGATGAACCTACGTTTGTGTATTCAGTTTGGAAAAGGGCATACATTCAGTTACTTTGTTTATTGTAGTGTCGTTTTGTTTGTAGAACTAAGCCTTATGTAGCCAAAAAATAAGGATATAATAGAAAGTTTGCTTCATTTGTATTAGAAAATATGAACTCGTTAGCTTGCTTCACTTGTCACTTGAGAAATGCATCAATACAAGCGTCTGCATCCACATGCCAAAACTAACTTTGGCCAGACCGGATGCTGATACTAACTCCCCTTGATGCAAAGAAACAATGCAAAAGTGGAAACTAATATTCCTATAGTACAAACTAGATTCTTCAGTCAAACCTTGTAACCTGAATAATAAACTGCGATCATATTACATTGCCAAATGACAAACGTAATGAGAACATAATATTATTTTAATAATAATATCTTAATTTAAGACAGAAAGATGTTTCGTAACAAAGGTGTATCAAGTCAGAAAAAGCCAGAGAATGACATCGCAAACACACAATAAAAGTAGTTGTGAAGGAATGCACAATCTTAATATGAATAATTAAGGTTCAAACTCTGTAAATATGTTTTGGTACAATGCCAATTTCTTATGGCTTGCTAACATATACGAATGCCAATTCATATGGCTTGCTAACATGTACGAATGTCAAATCCTATGGCTTGCTAACACATACTAATGCTAATTCCTATGGCTTGTTAATATATACGAATGCCAATTTCTATGGCTTGCTAACATGTATAAATGTCAATTCCTATGGCTTGCTAATACATACTAATGCCAATTCCTATGGCTTGCTAATACATACTAATGCCAATTCCTATGACTTGCTAACACATACTAATGCCAATTCCTATGACTTGCTAACACATGCTAATGTCAATTCCTATGGCTTGCTAATACATACTAATGCCAATTCCTATGGCTTGCTAATACATACTAATGCCAATTCCTATGACTTGCTAACACATACTAATGCCAATTCCTATGACTTGCTAACACATACTAATGCCAATTCCTATGACTTGCTAACACATACTAATGCCAATTCCTATGACTTGCTAACACATACTAATGCCAATTCCTATGACTTGCTAACACATGCTAATGCCAATTCCTATGACTTGCTAACACATACTAATGCCAATTCATATGGCTTGCTAACACATACTAATTCTAATTCATATGACTTGCTAACACATACAAATGCCACTTCATATGGCTTGCTAACATATAAGAATGCAATTTCCTATGGTTTGATAAAGCATACGAATGGCAGTTTCTTTGGCTTCCTAAAACATACGAATTAAAAGTTGATATACATGCAGGGGACTCAGAAAAAAGTGGTGCATATAAATTCATCATTATTAATTCTAATAAAAAAGAGCATCATTATTCAACTTGTTTGAATTTAAGAAGATAAATATTACAACCCACATCTGGGGACACCCATCCAAAGCAATAAACCAACAAGACCAAACAACCAAAATATAATAAGACAAAATTCATCGACATACGACTGATACGGTATTGCGCATTTATTCTGAGAGACAGCGCTCTTCACAGAGTGTGTAATTATAATTTAAAACCTGCAGAAAGCGTGAACCATTTTAGACTTCAGAAGGATGGGCCAGGAGAGGAAAGCGACGCTCTTCAAGTAACGTCTAGGCTCGGAGTGTTGTAAATGAGAAATTAAGCAACCTAAAAATAATCATGCAACATAAAATACTATGAATTCTAGATTCTCTGTGACAACAATCTGTAATAAATTCATAAAATGCATGTCATGTCCAGTAATAAGAGCACATACTGCAAAAGAAAAACAAAGATCTGAAATGAACTAAGAAACATGAATTTGTTGGGAAATAGGGTAAGCTTGCCAAAGTTTAATTCTATAACTATTTGGATGTTTAACTATGTCTGCTCTACATTACTCTAGAAATGATTCACCGTAGCGGTAATTGCTCAGGTATCAACTAAGTGCTCTAAATGAAATGAAGAGATCCACATAGTTGTCATGGATAAACATTCCACCCCATCAATGGATCGGACCAATTATTCTTTTCCCATAGAACTAAATGTTGCCAATAATTTGAGGCCTGACATGAAGAGTTTGAACAGATTCAACAATAATAAAATAAACTAACCCACAATTCGTCCATGAAACTTACACCCCTACTTAGGGAAAACTTAAATTATCAATATCTAGCCAAATCAGCAACCATCGAAGAACTAAAATAGCAGTTGAATTAATTTTTTTCAGAGGAACAATTTCAAACGTTTTACTTTAAATTAAATAAGGACCAACAAAGACTCGCTGAAAAACTATACAAAATCTGAGAAAGAAAACAGAATTCATGATCTAAAACCATATCACGATGGTGAAGAAATTTCAATTGACGAAATATCTTCTAAAAAGAAAGCTAAGAAAACAAAATCGCTGTAAAATGAAGTATCGCAAGCACTCTATAGCAAACATTAATTCAACTGTTTCTAGCACAGTGGTCAATAACTCGAAGTTAGAACATTCGGAGCCAGAAATAAAACTTTTATCGAAGGGTTTGAGTTTCTGTTCACGTCTAAAGGCATACGACAGAGGGAGGCTGAAAAAGGCCGCTGAATAGTTCAGCCGCTGACTAAGACTCAAGGCCAAATTTTGCCTTGCAGCCAATAAATAAATATTAGGAAAACATAATCTGCGACCAACCCATATTCAAAAAGAAAAGTAATTAGACCCCACTAAAAAGTTCAATCCCAAATCTAGAAGCCTTTACCAAACTTAGTTGAAAACGACACACATTAACCATACTAGCAGATGCTCTAATTTGACAAAAGAAGAAGCAGATGCCGTACACTCACTGAAAAGCAGAATCTGGAATATGCGAAAACCATCACAAATATTATTAACGAAGCGTACCGAATCGGGCACATAGACCAGCAAACGAAAAACTACTTAAGCCCAGAAAACCCAAGGACAGGTAGATTTTATCTTTTACCTAAAATCCACAAACAAAGAAACCTGACCTATAGAAAGTATATCTGAATATTTTGATCTTTTTAAGAGACAACGTGTCCACAAATTACAATCACATCTTCAGGACACGACAGATTATCTCATTTAAAGCAAAGCATGCGAACATTACTGCTAGATACATTGCTTGTTTCCTTGGACGTTACATCTTTGCATGCTAATATACCACACCGCACATCAAGCATAGTAAACAACAACTGTAGACAATCCACCCAAACTCATCCTAGACCAACTCCTGGAGCTTGTCATAGAACTCAATAACTTTGAATTTAATGAAGAATACTACCACTACATCAAATGAACCGCAATGGGTACAAAATGGCCCCTTTGTATGCTAATATTTTTTATGGAAAAACTGGAAGGTCAAATTTTAGCATCTGTGGAACTTACACCATACCAGTGTGTACGCTTTATCGATGATATAGAAATGAAGAAGCAACATGAAAGAGAAAATCTGGATGATTTCATATAAAAAATAAACAACTTCCGTCCTTCAATAAAATTCATGGCAGAAGTCTTCAACTCAAATCACGTTTTCCTGGACACAACAACCAGACTGGTAGAAAACAATTTCCATAGAGACTCGAAACCAACCGACAAACACCACTATCTCCTCCCAACCAGCCATCATCCAAAACACTGCATTAGGAACCAATATAGCCAGGCAATGAGGATACGCAGAATTTGCTCTGACGATGAAACATTCCTAAGAAAGGTCCGAAGAGTTATATGAACATTTAATTTACCGAGGCTTCGACAAAGACCTGATTGACGAGGCAATGAAAAGGGCTAAGCAAACAAACATCGAAGACATACTAAATAATGTAGAGAAGTAAAAGGCTGATAGGGTACCATTCAGATTAGTAGTTAAAATCATCGGGGATACTGGCCCATCGTGGAATCGTCTGATGCACTAAAGTTAATCCTCTCAAACAAAACTCTTCAAGTACATCCTAGTCAGGTCGAAGTTAACTCCAATAATTAATCAAGACAACGCTAGTCAATCTGGCCCCTATGGCGATAAAAGGTGCAAAACTTGTCAACATATGATAGAGACCAGGACATTTTCTAGTACAGTAACTAGGGAAAAACAAAACATACATGGTCTAAACAAAACGTACAAAACAGAGAATGTAGTTTATCTCATCACATGTAAGATCTGTAGCCTTCAGTGTCGAAGAAACTGAAAAGCTACACAGAGGGATCAAACTTCATTGATCTGATTGGATGACAAAGGAGCTGTACAGAAGCCTGGCCACAGAAATCTTCTCTTCTCCTTTCCACACTTTCGTTGATATAACACTTATTGCAATTGCTCACAACCCCATCCGGAGTTCCGAAACCAGGAAAGAAAAGGAATCTTGTTAGAAACGCCGCCTTAATATATATATAGATATATATATATATATATATATATATATATATATATATATATATATATATATATATATATATATATATATATATATATATATATATATATATATATAAATATATATATATAATATATATATATATATATATATATATATATATATATATATATATATATATATATATATATATATATATATATATATATATCTTGAAACCAAGAAGACTAGAAAAAGACAGCCATGCACAAATAGAGGGATCATTCTGCACCAGACACATTTTCTTTTTAAAATTCTTAAAAGTTTTAATAGCCTATAATTATTACTAAAACAATTAAATAAGCTGGATATAATTTGCGTTTACGTAAATTTACATAAAATAACAGATGTTGTTATGGCTCACTAATTTCAAAGTCAATAACAAATATTTTACAGCATCTGCAATAAGAAGTAAACTGGCTGAAACATAATATTGTTTTAGGCTTAATCCTGTAGAAACGGTCGTGTAAAGTGTCGCAAACTCAACTGTTTTTTTTACTGTTTGTCTTGTCTCTGTTTTGTATTTGCCTTTAAAAAAGACTCAGTATGAACAGAAAGCGCTCAGGCTAGTTAGATACAAGTTTTGATGTGATATCATCATAAATCACACCTGTGGCTGCTCATGCGCAAACTTTGGGTCACATTGACACATTATTTCACGGTATATTTACGACTTCCGAAGATACAATTTTATGGCTTGAGAACTGGATGATTCAAAGATTTAGACAGACAAATAGCTATGTATTCTTTACAAATCGTTGTGAAATCTCATCTGTGTGAAAACTGGAATTCTTCTCACCCGGCAGTGCCGGATTAACCCCCTCCTAGGCTCCTAGGCAGTCGAAATCTATGAGACCCTTTCGAGATCAAATTAGTCCAATATTATTTTGATCCGTTGTCGCAGGGACTCTAAAAGGCGTGGGGGTCTATAGGTCGGTGCCTATTGTGCCTCTTTGGTATTCCGGCACTGTCTCCAGGCTTTTAATTCACTGATATTATTTTAAATTGCTCATGTAAATACTAAGTGAAATAACGCACATTTACCTTTTCAAAACAGAGCAAAATAAATCGTCGCTGTTAAAGTCGATACGACAACTTTGCGACCAAATAGAAATGAAACTACATATGATTAGAGTCAAATGATAGGTGTTATGGGCTTGTTAGTTATTACATGTGGTTCTGTCTCTTTATTTCTGTATAACCCCCACTTTGTCAATGTGTCTGTCTTTCTGTCTGTATGTCTGTCATTTTGTCGGTCTGTCTCTCTGAAACAATACTATTTAGAAGTTTTCTTGTACTCTGGCTTCTCAAATGAGTGTGAGAATCCGATCTTTCTATCAACGCTACAAAAGTGAAGATGTCTTTAACTTGCACAATTTTCTGCTTTGGCCATATTTTGGTAATAATTAAGGGAAGTTACACCATCCTAACTCTGCAGACATAGAAATGATGATGATGACGACGACTACGATGACGATGATGATGACGACTATGATGATGACTATGACGAAGACGACGACGATGATGATAAGCAAATTTATCTAGTTATTTAAACACCATAATAACTGGTAATATGATTTACGATATATTACAGATATTGAGATAATAATGATGCCATGTCTCGCAAGAGACATAGTTTTAATGACATGTATTTATCAAGCTATTATGTCAGACTATTTAAATTCGAATACTAGGTTTTCGGATATGCCAAAAAATATATTTGGTCATGATGTTCCAATTTTGTTTTATCTGCTTCATTACCGAGTTTCATATTAAACAAAACGTGGATCGTCAGCATTATGAGAAAAAGAACCGAATAAGCCATAATAATCACACTTAATAATGTTAACGTGCTGACATGTCACTTTCCGTGAATTTTATTGGTCAAAATAAAACCCTTGCGCAGTATTTTCGTCATTGATTGGCTGAGACGGTAGTAACATCCTTGTCCAATCTTTTGGATCCAATTTTTATTACTATTGCAATTAACAACAGCGATCACTGAAGAATCCACTTGTGACATCACAAAGCGTACACTGAGCTGTGACAGCTACGTAACTGATTATGCCAATGGATTAAATGCAAAAGTTAAATGGATTAAAGACTATACGAAGAGCATAATCTCAAATGATGACCATACCCGTGACCATGCACAATGAAGTTACGGCGCGGATCGCTAAATGGCAATTATCTTTCCAATCTATAGCAGAATGGACATTGGAAAAACCTGTAGACAATCAGAAAAGCGCACAGTACTTGGGTAGGAATATAACCAATATATCATACATATAATTACTCGTATGTCTATTTAAAAATAAGAAGAACATATGTAAACAATTGCATAGTTATAAAGTAAATGTGGGAGACCTAAAAATATCCACTACGGTGTCCAGCATGAACATGCCAAATTTATGCAGAGAAACTCCTGACTGACTATTGTAATGCAGACTGTTTACCTTTACATTACTTTTGCCACGCTGTACGGATCTTGCATTCCACCTTCAGGAAAAGCGTAATTTAAATGTTATACAACAGAAGTAAATAAACTAATAATATTATAAAAAGAAAATGTTGACAAATATTGGTCTCTCAACTGAAAACATATCGGTCGAAAACATTCTTTAGAAATCAAATGATGCAAATATTCTATCACAAAACGTTTACTATTGGAATATGAATTGCACGAAAAACAAGTGCATACAATCCAGCCAGGTATGTATCCTGCACTGCCACACCTCTAGATTTAGTACAGTTACTGCATCCAATGATCATCCTATCAGACGAAAATATAGCAATTGGAATGCAGTTTCTTCAGCCAAGTCCATTACAGTAATCCTTTAAGTAAATTCACAATAGTCATAGAATAACATTTTAGTCTAGAGTCAAAGAGAACTTTGGAATTCCCATAAATGATCCAAACGAATGACTTCCTCTCAAATTATATATGAGCACAACATTAAACTCATCTGCAGACTAATATTGAAAAACGAACATAGCATATAAGAATCATAGAAAAGATGAACTCGTTATCCTTATATGCAGAATATGGCTGTATTAAGATTTTAAGTCGCAATACGGTCTACCTGCCATTTGTCAAAATATCCAACATTGCACACAACCCACCGGACGGAACCAGCCAATGGAAAATCACCTATTTAAATATCATCCAATCTAGAGTGACAAAAGTGGAAATTCAGTATATACAAGGAAGCCACTATTCAGAAGTGTAGAAAGCACGTGACTAAAGGGTAAAAGGCTAAAAGTATTTAAGTCTTCCCGCGATTTACGTCCTAAATTGTAGATGCAGATAACTGAATAAACGATGACAATTTAATATTTTGTCTGATGTTTTAATTTCAACTCCCTGTATGTCTGCCGTGCTCATAAGCATGTATGAAATATGCTTCTATTCATTTTATTTAATAAGTGGTGTCAACTTACAAAACACCTTATTTTCGTCAATATCTAGTGAAAAAATTATATTTGGTTAGCTAAAATGCATACAGTGGAAAACCAAAATTCTAACAGTACAAAATATGTTCTTCATTTACACTATAAACCTCAGATCATAAATTAGTCATATTACAGTAAAAAAAAATAAATGAAAAGTCTAAGTAAAAGAGCCAAAGGTTAAGGAGATAGATTTATGTTAAACCAAGAAGTATATCTACATAACAAGGGTGTAAAAATGAGGAAAAACGTCGAAGAGGATGTGGCAAACACACAATAAAAAGATAGAATGAATTTTGGAAGAAAGTATAATATTGAGGGAAACAAGAAGATCTTACGACTGTTAATGACTCAGAGTATGTGGTGCAATAAACGTTCCTAAATCTGACTAACAACAGAGATTTATATATCGTTATTTACAATTTTGAAATGATTTGTTGATTTCTCGATCGATAACAGTGAAAACAAGTCTAGTAATTCTGAATATCCAGATCATCTAAATGGAAGAATTAGATGTATTTTTTTCCCGAAACACAAGCGAAACTTCGATGGATAACGACTTGTCGCGTGTACGATCAGCTGAATAAAGACACAATTGATAGTAATTACAAAGTGTTTGTTTGCATAAAAGTATGTCCCGTTGATAGTTTGAAACCCTCCCCCAAGAAATTGAAATTATATGTAAAAATTAACTTCACAAGAATATAGGCGAGGAAACCATTAAATATAGGATTTATATATATATATATATATATATATATATATATATATATATATATATATATATATATATATATATATATATATATATATAATTTATTCTTATTTAGTAAGCACTGAAACCAAGGCTACATTATTTTAAAATTTGAAAATTTACATATTAATGTTGGCTGGTCCCAAAATAAATTATTTATCATCCCGATCTTTTAGACACTTGAGTGACGCTTTACATTTTTATTGAGTTAAAGGAGGATGGTGATACAAAAATGTAATTAGTAATAAAGAAATACGAAATAAAGGTTTCAGATAATTATCTTCCAATATGTTAAACATGCATTTACATGTTTAGATCAATAGTCATCATTGATCAAAATTCCATCTTACTAATATAGCAGAATTTACGATTATTATGTACAACAGTATACTTCTAAACACTAATTATTTACGATTTCAGATAAAATTAACAAGGATAACATTATATGCTAAATACATCAGCATCTTAAACAGCTTTACAATTGATTGTTATTATTTACTGAAATGAAACACTTAGGCTTTTAATGTACGAACTTGAACTACATTCATAAATGTTATCTACTGCAGTATAATTAATGCAACTGTCTAATGTTAAATTTTTAAGAATAAGACAAACCACATTAAAAACATATAACGCAAACTGAAACACTTCTTTTCCAAATACTGTATGTTTGTCCGAGGTTAAGTCAAGTGATTTTGTAGGCGGAGACTGTCGTCTGGCGTAAGGTTAATTGGCATGTTTTCTTCTCATACCCACATTGGTCGTTTTCGACACTTGAACCTACGCCGACAGAGGTGAGACGGTATTGGTCTGTAACTTTAGACCACTCAGCTACCTAAATGTTTTATGTTTCCCTGTGGAATCTCATAACTCGGCTTTCGAGTAATCCGGATGCTGCTGACGATGGTGACATTGGCTTGGAGGACGGTATTGGTTTATTCACAGTGACGAACAAACGTTTCAGGATAAAGATGCTCTCGTGATTGTTGGACACACTGGGAAGAGCGGACCATGCATGGTTGCTCCGTAACCATTCGGCAAGATTTGTGGAGCCGGAAATACATCATTATCTTCGGCTCTGTGTGTGTATGTGATTTGGATTTTT
Source organism: Potamilus streckersoni (assembly GCA_016746295.1). Taxonomy (NCBI): domain Eukaryota; kingdom Metazoa; phylum Mollusca; class Bivalvia; order Unionida; family Unionidae; genus Potamilus; species Potamilus streckersoni. Next base: position 824,098 of record JAEAOA010002366.1, read on the forward strand.
AACTTAGCTTTAACAATGTTTTAGTCATAGGGCTATGATGTCTTCAGTATGACAGTTTATAGTGATGTCGCAGACAAATAGCATGATGTCCCATTCAATTACGTTTTCCTGAGACTAAGCCGACCAGTCCTAACACTAAGCTCTTAATGCTGAGCGCAAAGCAAAGTAGATGTTAGTACCATTTTATAAGTCATTGGTATGACTCAGCCGGGGATTGAATCCACGACCTCCCGCATTTGAGGAGGATGTTCTAACCACTAGACCATCGGAGCGGTCTATCTTCGAGTACACGTCACAAGATACATATATTTTCCCACTTTGAACCAATGTTTTTGAATACGACTATATGGGTAACAACATGAATCAACATCGTCATATGAGTGAAAATCAATTATATATCTTGCTTATTGATGAGTTACATATACATTGTTCGTATTTTTGTAGAGTCATTTATCACATTAAGTTAATAAGTTCTATTACTTGGTCATCTATGGTGATGTATCCATATATCAATCATACTTGTTTACAAAAATTTCATACGTTGATTCTCATATGATTATCCGTTGAACTTGATTCTATTAGATAACATAAGATAATAATTCTTTATTTCAGACTGCATAGACCATACATCTAAATTATTCTATTTATGAAGGGTGTCATTTTCTTGTGTCATTTCTGTGAAGTCCATTGTTGGATTTTATACACTCAAATATGGTGACATTTTTCAATTACATTATAAATAAACACGTCATTCACGAAATTGTGCTCCGTGTCTTCGCTAGATCCAACACCAAATCAGTTTCATCCTGTTCCACTATGAAACCGCTCTCTGCCATATTAACAAGAAGGTGGAGAAATTACCGTCATAGCAGAAGAGCATTTTTTACTAAACGGTAATAGCTGGTTGTCGTATTACGAAAACACACGACTGAAGGACAATAACTCTTATAAACTGTTCGCACATTTAGTGACTTTGTTTACATGGATGTAATTTCACTTCCTCTAAGAAAAAACCCCCAAAAGCTGAAGTAAGAGATATGCACAGAATAGTTTGCGTTACTAGTTTGAACAGCCGAAAAAGGCAAGACACACACAATCCTGGTTCAGGGATCAAGCGTTATTTAGACACATTTACATTTCCTTTTGGTCTCTACATTTTAGTCTCTTTATAAGATTTTCTTCTAAGAAACATTTTGTTTTGGCAACTCATAAACTTGATTTATGTAGTAAACAATATCATCCATGTAAGTGCAGACTGGAAGCTGTAACATATTTATTGAAATGTTTGATATAAATGTAACCATGTGGTCTGTCCGGACAAAGCTTGCTCAAATAACACTAAACAAGGAAGATCGGTCTGGTAAGTTCTGTGCGCCTGACTTCACTAAGGGAATCGTATCGACCGGTAGAAGAAAATATTGTAACGTGATAGGTTCAAAAATAAATTCACAAACCAAACCTGATAGATACGTGTTTATTTAAAATTTACACTGTATATGCTCGAGTACCCTAGTGTTGCATTACACAAACGATCCCTAACTCTATAGAATTACAACCATCCATTACACTATCCATTAGAGAGATTTTGTTGTTGTTGGGCTTAACGCCATTTTTCAGCACACGATAGGCTATTTATGGCGGCCAGTATTAATGGTGGAGGAAGAAACCGGGAAATCACCGGAAAGAACCACCGACCCACGAGAAGCTACTGGCAAGCTTTCTCACATATCCACATTCGCCGAATCCTAGACTCGAACCCATGTAGACAGAGGTGAGATGGCAGTGATCCGTAATGGACAGCGCTTTAGACTACTCGGCCAAATCCGTTTAATCCTTTTGCACTGAAAGGCTTTCAAGCCTGGGAGTCTAATGAAAACCCACTTCCCCAGTCCATAATTCAGTCTAGTTTAAACCTGATTTATGAAAGCAGACAAGGTTCCTCTCTAAGCCTAGGGTTATTGAACAAAAGGGGACAAAACAAAATTTTATATATATATATATATATATTTAACGGAATGAAATTACATGTGTGTGTGTGTGTGTGTGTGTGTGTGTTGGCTGGCTTCACAAAAATACTTGAAGTAAAGTTTCCTTGTTTGGGATACTTTCTTAAACATATCATTTAGCAGGGTAAAAGAAGTGCTTCAAGCAACGCAACAGACGGGAATGATGCTTACAATATAGACTGAGTGTGCCTATATTTTAGGACTTTATGAAGGGTAATCATTAAAAGTGCATTATATGGTATGAAAATTTATCATACAGAAAATGCTCTACATATCACCATAAAATTGAAGGAACTCGCCATTCAATAAAACTGGTTAGTCATTCCTGTTCAAATGCCTCATGTGGATTAGCAAACAATCGAGTAAAGTTTTGTCACTACATGTGATGTGTAAAATTCGTAGAGACTGTTGTCTGACCTTGGACAGATACTCGAGTGAGTCCGCCAATGCTGAACAACACAGGTCCATATCCGGGTAGAAACTATCTGCAATAATAATAATAATAATAATAATAATAATAATAATAATAATAATAATAATAATAATAATTTTATGACACACGTCTTTGGAATGAAACTACAGTTGTGTCTCCAAATGTGCTTTCTGAATTGTGATTATCGTTGAGGGATAATAAAAATCAGATTCACACTGAAAAGTCTCATGCATTCTAAGCGCTTATAAGACTCAGACTAGTATAAAAATGTCAATGATGTTGTTTCCTGTCTTATTCAGCTTTCCGCAAAACAGAGTTATTGCAGCGGTTGCAGTCGATTCAGTCGGATACGTAACAACTCCATCACATAACAAATATATTGAACCTTGAAACTCGTATTCACAGATACACAGATATAAAAAGACTTTGGAATCATGTTGCACACGCATGTCAATATTCTATGGTTACTACAGAAATAAATTGTAATTGCATTACAAATGTTGTTTTAGGGTTTAACGACAATTTTCAGCACACATGGCGGCCAGTATAATCGACGGGGGATAAACCCAGGAAACCCAGGTAAAAACTACACCTACACGGGAAGCCAATAGCAAGCTTTCTCACATATCCACATTGGCCAAGCCCGGAACTCAAACGCGCGAATATCAGAGGCAAGGTTAGATAGGCTAACATATCGGAACAACAGATGTTCGACGCTAGCTTGATGTTAATAAAAAAACAATAATCTGTAGAAAAATAAAAGTCATGCAGAGTGACAAAAGTACCCCAGATTACCCACATGACCCGTTCTGACATATTATATAAGAGATAAGGTTAGTACCTTCCGAAGACTTCGTTGCAACCATGAATCTCGATTTCCTTCTGCTATTTCCGTCTTTAACGGCATATGATCATATTCTATGGCCTGTTTTACTCCTGAGATATTTTTCGATCCATCAAGCCATCACTGACAATTCTGCTTGAACTAAACTGAAGTTACGGGCTCATAAACGCGCGAATTTAGTTTGCTACAACGCAGTATATTTAATGATGGCTTGATGGATAGAAAAACATCTCAGAAATAAAACAATCCATAGAATATGATCGTATGCCGTTGAAAACAGAAATAGCAGAAGGAAATTTAGAGTCATTGGGTGGAACGAAGTGTTCGGAAGTTACTTACCTTGTCTCTTATATAGTATGATAGAGAGGGTTCAGTGTTAAAACCGGTGATGGGGGTAATCTGAGGTATTTGTGTCAGTCTGTATGACCTTTTACCTTCACATTATTGTTTTTGTTGAACACCTGTGATCGTAACCATGGGTGGACAGAAGTGAGATAGCAGTGATTGGTAAAGGCAAACGCTTTAGACCACTTAACCATCCGGGGCCCCAAAGTTTACAAAGATCGATGTTAAACAATAATTGTAAGTTCTTGTTTGAGTTGCTGTCAAAACTAACACGTAGTCGAATACCTTACAAAAAGCAGTAGCGCGAGTGTGTGTGTGTGTGTGTGTGTGCGTGTGTGTGCAGGCAGAGGGTACCTTATGGAGACATGGGAATTTAACACGAGGAAGAAAATAAGCTATATTGTTAGGGGTTGTACAGATTTTTTTATTTTTCTATGGAGCTAAAATATTTACTATAAAAATTGCAAAGAAATCAGTTTTGGGGAGATTCTGTGGGTGAACGGGAATTTTAAAACGACAGATGCCACTACACGGTCATATGACATTAAACCTGACAAAGAAGCAGACCGAGGTATTGGAAAATTAAAACGTATCATTACTGCAACACACCACCAGGATGGATGGGTTGGGAGAAAACAAACACATGCATTGTTGCAAACCCACGGTTGTATTGTTTGAAAAGGCAACCTTTTCATTACAGAGAAGACTTATAGACAAGCGTTTGTTCAGACTATCGTCCACACATAAGCAAACAAAGGGAGGGGCGATTACTAATTGCTTTTTTATACATACATCATTATTTACACGTATATACTATGGAATGTCCATATAGGTTTAGAGTCTGTTTAGCTTTAGCAGAGCACAAAGACACAGAAAAAGGTCGAGGTCGTAAGGGTAAATTAATTTTGTCATACATTCATACCTACTGAAAAAATACCATCACATGTGAACCAGAGAAGCAGTGGTCCAGTTATGTTTTGAATTTATTGTTATGTATATATTGTGTTCCCATTTTTGGCGTCTCTCTTTAGTTTGTTTAGGAGTTATAAATAATTGTTTTTAAAGTTTTAGTTAATGTTAACAATAAACCTGTTTACAAAATATGGGGTTACTTTCCATCGGATGGTTCTGTCAGGTTGCGTCTGTTGTTACCTGAGATTATGTGAGATAGGTCATGTAGGAAGTATTACGACGTAGTAGTGTGCATATAATGTAGAGAGTTGGTCAGTTAATTCATTTGCTATTTCATGTGTTTTACCGCTCTGATAACCTAAGTGGTTAGAGAGTCCGCCTCGGATGCCGGGCCATATTTGGTTGGTTGGCTTCCGTTAGTCTCGAGAGACGATGAAAATGCGCCTATGAAAGGTGTCCTAGTTTGTAGCTGTGCAGCGTCTTCTGTGACTATAAAGTCCCACACGGGAGTGGCAATCCTTGCTGCAATCCGTTCTGCCGGGCCATATTTAAGACATATAAAAATGGTACATAAAACTGCCTCTCTTGGCGCTCAGTATTAAGAGATCAGTGTTAGTATTTATGAATCTGATGTAAGGATCATGTAACTGGGTGGGACATCATGCTATGTGTCTGCAGCACGATGCCCCAGTGCTAGACATCGCTATAAACTGTCACATTGCAGACACTGTAGGGATAATACTGGACAATTGCTAAAGCTACGTTACAAATCCAAAACATACATTTCCTAAGTTACTGAAAGTCAGATGGGTGAGTCTGGAATGGCAGAATGTGTAATGTTAAGAAAGCTTCCCGCTGTTCAACACGCATATTGTTGGGACCAAAGGCATTGCATATGCAAACGAGACAGCATGACGTGTTGATTTTCTTGAGTCTTGGAAAAGACAGGTGAAATATGGAAGTCAGTCATTGTAAATGTCTTAGTGACCTTATTCAAAGTATATCCACGAAAGCCATGGCATCTTGAATCTGAAATGTTGATTGTTTTATGTACCTGAAACAAGTTCAGTGCAGGGTTATTCATTGCATATAAAATTCTTTACATGTAACCCTCCATTGTACCCAGAAATGCTGTACCTTATCACTGTATCCTATTTGTGACTGCTGCAGTAACATAGTTTGACTTCTTGTTCTCAGTCATCGTTAGTACATTAGAACAGAGAGGTGTCTTTCTTACTCCGCTCGGAAGACTTCCAAAGTTCCGGAAGTTCGATTTCTGACTACATTCGCTAATTTTTAGATCGACTGCATGGAAGTTGGAAATGCAAATTCCAGTGTCGTGCAGACATTCAAAATAAAATGACAAAGGTATTCTAGTTAGTTCTGTTTCTGTTTTAGTTGATTTGTTGATCTATTAATTCATTTTCTTCATCCATATCAATCAGACAGTCAGAAGCAAGGAGGTGATGTCAAATAGGACTTAAAAACTCGACGTTAGAGAGCGACTACATTTATCCCGAAAATGTTAGTGTTGTTCTCGATAGTTGAATCCTTTCTCACGTTGATCAAAAGAGTAACTGTATCAGAGTTTTCTAATTATATTGATAATGGCATTAGCATAAGTTTAATGACAACAAACATAAACGTGTTTTCTCTCTGGAAAAGTAAGATCCCGAATCAGGATAATATGCATCACTAGTGCGTATAATATTAAAGGGCAGTGAGGAAATAACCCTTCACATGTGTATCATATCGAGTTTGCATATGGTGACTCCAGAAATCTCAGCAGATTATTTACGCATCTCTGAATCTCTTTGTTGTTTGGACAAACGTGAAGTTCTAATGTTCATGAATACGTCTGTATCTGTATTCTTTTATAATTTTAGGGACCGCAATAGCACAAGCTAAGCGCATATTATCAATGATTGCTGCACATTTTGACTATCTAGAGTTAATTTACATATAACACATTGTAAGGCTAGCGTGTATTATCTGAACAAAATGAAACACCAAATATATATCTTTTCAATGGTACTGACGGCATTTCGTCGTCAGAGTTTTGCATTTGTTGGATTTTGTAAATGGTCATGTCAGCTGATAAAGCCACAGGTATGCTAAATTCGATCTTTTATAAACATTTCAAACTGTCATGGGTGGTATAAATTTGAGTATGAGCTTACCTTTTATCAAAACAGTGCCATTACAAAAGCGAATATAAAACACGAGTAATTGCACAAAGTGGCCGATTAGAGTAATGGCCTACTCCTTTCTTATTGATAAAATCAGTGCATTTTGTACTTGCCACCTGGATTTATCGTGTTGAAAAACTTCAAGAGAAAACCAGATTCAAAATCTAGCACTCAGTCATGTATATTTTACCATATTCAATTGTAAAAGACTCCCAAACGAATGATGGCATATACGTTTATTCGTCCTTTCGCAGAGAGTTTACGACACACGTTATACCCAGTTCTGGAGATATAAAACTGACGATAGGTAAAATATGAAAGACACTCTATTCACCAGTCTAGCTATCCCTTTTCAAAGAGTAAAGGTGTGGATTAGAGTCGTGTTACTTGCATTATCCAGTCTATTTGGAGTTAGAGTCGGGTAATAAATATCTCAAATGCACATCAGTGTTTCTCTGATGAATTTGTATGTAACGGAAAGTGTATGTAACAATACAGACCCAATGTTAATAGATGTTTACCGTATTTCAAAGGAAGGAGATGTGAAATGTTAAAAAGGTGTGTTAATACCCAAAGGTCCATTTCTGTCCCCACCAACTTGGAAACCGAATAATAATCACTGATTGTTACCTCCTCTGTTTAATGTATTGTTTGCGTCTTTGATTTGCTTGTGCCTTTTATCTATATGTGTCTTCCAAAATCAAATCTTAATTGCCCCTTTCCATTGGTTATATGTGATTACATATGTATATATGTTTATTTTCAATACTTCCCTTTGTGTCTGTATAACCAGTACGTGCATAAACCCATAAAATAGGCATCTTCCCATTCACTTGGTGAATGTCTGATTGCATTTATGTGTGACTATATGAAAGTTTAGATAAATATAAGATAACATAACATTTTCACTTCTCTCTTCGTTTTCGGTGTTTATTTTATATGCGCATGTGATAGAAAAATGTTTGCCCTGAACATTTTGTCCTGTTATTTATGTAACAGCTTTGTTTGTTTATCAAGACGACTCTGGTAGCTTTATCACAACTTTTTGTTCCTTGTGAGTTTGTAACAGTACATATATGGCTTTGTTTATCAAGACGACTCTGGTAGCTTTATCACAACTTTTTGTTCCTTGTGAGTTTGTAACAGTACATATATGGCTTTGTTTATCAAGACGACTCTGGTAGCTTTATCACAACTCTTTGTTCCTTGTGAGTTTGTAACAGTACATATATGGCTTTGCTTATCAAGACGACTCTGGTAGCTTTATCACAACTCTTTGTTCCTTGTGAGTTTGTAACAGTACATATATGGCTTTGTTTATCAAGACGACTCTGGTAGCTTTATCACAACTCTTTGTTCCTTGTGAGTTTGTAACAGTACATATATGGCTTTGTTTATCAAGACGACTCTGGTAGCTTTATCACAACTCTTTGTTCCTTGTGAGTTTGTAACAGTACATATATGGCTTTGTTTATCAAGACGACTCTGGTAGCTTTATCACAACTCTTTGTTCCTTGTGAGTTTGTAACAGTACATATATGGCTTTGTTTATCAAGACGACTCTGGTAGCTTTATCACAACTCTTTGTTCCTTGTGAGTTTGTAACAGTACATATATGGCTTTGTTTATCAAGACGACTCTGGTAGCTTTATCACAACTCTTTGTTCCTTGTGAGTTTGTAACAGTACATATATGGCTTTGTTTATCAAGACGACTCTGGTAGCTTTATCACAACTTTTTGTTCCTTGTGAGTTTGTAACAGTACATATATGGCTTTGTTTATCAAGACGACTCTGGTAGCTTTATCACAACTCTTTGTTCCTTGTGAGTTTGTAACAGTACATATATGGCTTTGTTTATCAAGACGACTCTGGTAGCTTTATCACAACTTTTTGTTCCTTGTGAGTTTGTAACAGTACATATATGGCTTTGTTTATCAAGACGACTCTGGTAGCTTTATCACAACTCTTTGTTCCTTGTGAGTTTGTAACAGTACATATATGGCTTTGTTTATCAAGACGACTCTGGTAGCTTTATCACAACTTTTTGTTCCTTGTGAGTTTGTAACAGTACATATATGGCTTTGTTTATCAAGACGACTCTGGTAGCTTTATCACAACTCTTTGTTCCTTGTGAGTTTGTAACAGTACATATATGGCTTTGTTTATCAAGACGACTCTGGTAGCTTTATCACAACTTTTGGTTCCTTGTGAGTTTGTAACAGTACATATATGGCTTTGTTTATCAAGACGACTCTGGTAGCTTTATCACAACTCTTTGTTCCTTGTGAGTTTGTAACAGTACATATATGGCTTTGTTTATCAAGACGACTCTGGTAGCTTTATCACAACTCTTTGTTCCTTGTGAGTTTGTAACAGTACATATATGGCTTTGTTTATCAAGACGACTCTGGTAGCTTTATCACAACTCTTTGTTCCTTGTGAGTTTGTAACAGTACATATATGGCTTTGCTTATCAAGCATTAGAATGGCTGTCTCACTCATTTTGCAAATATTACTGCAGTCGGACACCATCCTGACATCCCTCATACTGGAGGAAGTGTTTGAATACATTATCTTAGGTAGCCAGGTAGATAGTTTGTATTCCCATATTAGGGCTATGTAGGTTCTCAAAACGAGCACAGAACATACTACTCGTGCACTATTTAAGTTCTTCACCGCATAACGATCTCCTATTTAAAGCACGATTAGTATGTAGTGTATATTGTAATACTTGGACAAAACTTTTTTAAACAAATGAAAATCTGAGAAAGAAACATATGTTTGCTTCTGATGTCAATATCGACGTTGGATATGTTAATATGAGAAAGAACTGAAAAAAATAGATCTCACGAATAAAATAATTGATTGGGAATAATGTCCCTCACTTGGGTAGTTTACATAAAGCCAACATTTCAACCAAATTCACACATGGATAGAAACTGTAGACTGGAAGAAAAAGCTTCAAACATGTAGTCGCTACAATGTAAATAACTGCTTCTGCCATTTATATTCTTTCCTGGACCATATATTATTACCATTTTTTGGCATAAAAGACAAGTCATTTATGCAGCCAGCTTTGCGCTTTGGAGTAGGAGCTGGATCTCTTACTGTCCATGGGAACTACATCCCGGATAACTCCCTGCCTACGGAGACTAGGCCCTAAATTTACTTAACAATTTATAAACTGTTTAGAGGCGTATCTTTCGGTGTTTATACATTTACATGGCATTACAAGTAGAGTTTATTTGTGCAAGGTGGTAGAGTAGCCTAAGCACTCTCCTCCGGCTCCGCCAATGTGGGTGTGTGAAAAAGCTTGCCAGTAGCTTCCCTTGGGTCGGTGGTTCTTTCCGGGTTTTTCCACTACTAGTTATACTGTCCGCCATGTAAAGCCTATTGTGAGCTGAAAAAGTCGTTTTTTTAAATTGAACTTGGGTATATTTGTAATGTCTTTGTGATTATTCAATCGTTCCTTTTAACTGCACTGGGATCCTAATAGACAAAAACCTGGCTTTGCAAGCAAATGTCTTTTGGCAGTACGGGTAATACATGGCTAAGTGTCTACTACATGTCTTTACAGACCAACACACAATTAGTTTCTACGGATGATAATACCTCATGATATCTAACACCCATATATACACAAAACAACGCTTATTCTTGCAACTAAATAATTGCTGCATTATGATGGAAACGTAATTAAACTAACCAAATAACCTTTGAACTCTCTCTGTCCTTCTTTATCAGACCCCTTTTCAAACCCACCAATGTCGGATATATTAAAGAAGGAAATGATTAGTTTATGTCGCATTAACTAATTCAAGGAAATTAAGGTCCTTAGAAGTTGTAACAATGAGCTTTAAGGTATATACCTTTATAGTTTTGTATTCATACATATTTTGCAAACATAGTCTGTACTTATGCTAATGGATCTTTTTGACACATCTTACTACCCATAAGCGCGTGTTTTCTCGTTTACATTTAAGTAAAGCGGGATGATATATGTATACAAAAACCAGAAGAACGTTGTTGTAGTGCTTCCTGGTTGTACTCGTTTTGCTTATGTTGCTCCCAATTTCAATTAAAAACTTAGATATAAAAGAACGTTTACCTGCTCCGAGTACATATAGCGTCATTCGAGGAATCCTCTTTTCAAAAGCATTGCGAATAACATTCTTGTAGCACTGAATAAGTTCATCCTTATAACGTCCTTTGAAAAGAAACCGCCTTTTTGGCACGACACAACTGATTATATAGCTGCCATATAAACCCCAAGGGCCGGTGACTATGACGTCTCCAGTCTGCAAGAGTTATGGCATGACATTGAATACATACACGCAGAAATGTTTCTATTTTTATTTTTATTTTCAAACGAATTAGAAACAAACACTCCACTCACAATTAGTTTATCACATAAAAAGCTGAGGAAGACAAGCAGTACTTGCGACTGAATTACATGGCCCAGGATCCGTGTGTTGAAGAAAGGGAACAAAAGTAATATATTAAAAGGCAAAGAAATGCTAGACATAAAAACATTGAAGTGTGTGTTACTTATATGTCACTTGATTCGTTTTTGCTTTAACAATTTTTTCATCATGAAGGAAAACACATTCGGGGTGATAATCCTAATGGAGACGCATAACAAATAGATATTGAAGTTAACTACGCACAGATCTGTGAATCAGTACATGGAATCCGAGTCTAATGCAATGAGGTGGATATAGGTGGAGAAAACTAAATTACTTTTCACATCAATAAGAAATGTTGCTAAAAAAGGATTAATAAATGGATAAATTTAAAGTAATTTGTCAAGACAGAATGCGCATACTAAACAATCCTAAATTTGTCTGCAAACTGAAAGAAGAAACGGAGTGTGTAAAACGTATCCATTCATATGAATTTGAGAATATGCTCAAAATATTCTATAAATACAGTTGATCCAGCTTTAACCAATGAGTCGTAAAAGAAGCAAAGGCATGTGTCAATGTCACATAAACTAAAGGGTTATGAACCAACAGGAGGAAAAACCACTCGTCATATATTAAAAAGCTCTTTGATTATTAATATGAAATTTATAATATTTTCTCCTATGGAGTTCCTCGTAGTGGTAAACATATTTAAGGAGTAGATGGGTCATTTTGTTGTTGAATCAATGCACTTAGGTCATGATTATTTAGAAAGTTTGTTTTCTACATGCACACATATATTTTAACTCCTAATGCTACAATCAATTACGTTAAAAGTCTCTTCATGACAAAAAAGCCCGACCAGTAATTTGGAAAGCAGGTGATCATATTGCAAAAATAATAGCAAAATAATGATTTTGTAAGCAAAATCAAACATAACAAAATCATTTACTTTCATAAACCTAGATAGACGGTCCTAATAGAAAATGTAGGATTAGCTAAGAAAGGACGCTTCTAAATGGTAAGAGATAAGTTTTATGATAAATTTAACATTTATTCGTCTCGTTTTTCTAATCATGCAATCAGTTTACATTACTATTTATAGTTCTGATTAGAGAAATTGGGAAAATCCCAGAAAAGGACAAAAACATTTATTTTCTCTTCACTTTGGCAACACTATCCTCTATACATTTTAAGAGTTTATAACAAACACATTAATAGATAAAGTTGCAAGTAAATTTTACCTGTTTTCCTAAGGTACGTATTTATCGCGTATATAATTTGTACAGTTTTCCGTTGGCAATCAAAAGTAAATGCGTAAGTGCGACTACAAGTTATAGAGCTAACAATACAGGAGTAGATATCGTCTGGAAATTTTCTGCAATTGCGATACTGACTTGGATTTAATATTCCTTTTGTAATTAATGATTTTCTATTTCATTTGTTAAATATTTTCTTCATTTTAATTCATTTTTTTTCATTTAATCTATGTATTTTATCCGCAGGTATTAATCTGCTTTCACAATTGGATTTTATATTTACTTGATGATTGTATCATCTTTTTGTGATGAACTTGAATTATTGGCTAATTCAGTTTCAACTTAGGTGCTTTCTTGGCAAGGGGCGAGGCTTTTCATAATCACGATTGTTGTGTTCATATATATATATATATATATATATATATATATATATATATATATATATATATATATATATATATATATATATATATATATATATATATATATATATATATATATATATATATATATATATATTACATAACATTGAATTTCATACGTATAATTGATTTTTTGTTTTATGCATGCAAAGATTTGCAAGCTTGTGCGCCCGATTTCCACCGTGTGCATAATACGGTTTCATAAGCGAGCTGTAACATATTATTTACCAAGTTATGTATTTCTGCACTATTAATCCCACGTTCTATGAGCATTTCTGCAATATTTTATTCCAAGATCTATGGATATTTCTGCAATATAATAAAAGCTAATAATGTCTTAATGTTAAACATTTTGTGTGCATTATAGTTAGCATATATATATATATATATATATATATATATATATATATATATATATATATATATATATATATATATATATATATATATATATATATATATATATATATATATATATATATATACGAATTTAATTTCTCTAACCTGTATGATAGTATTATTTGTAATAAACTATTAAATTATGCCTACTATTATCAAGATTATACTACAGAATTCAGGGTTAGCACAATCTGTTTTGTCTTGTATATATTTATAATTATTTGTAATACAAAAGTCCTATATACACCTTGATTTCTATCATAGGAATCTGGAACGACTGTGTGTATATAGCAGAAGTAGCTACTAGGTCGTCATGGGAGTGTGACTGCTACGCACGAGCTCATATAACACCGACTCAGTGCCGTCATTTCGTTTTGGTGATGCGTACTTAGTCGTGACGTGATATTCGCTGGTGCGTGCACGCAAGGCGATGAGTGCCATTTACTCGCGGACCTAAGTTCGAAAATCCTTAGAGTACGAATTTAATTTCTCTAGCCTGTATGATAGTATTGTTTTTAATAAACGATATATATATATATATATATATATATATATATATATATATATATATATATATATATATATATATATATATACATATATATATATGATATGATAAGGTATGTATATATATATATATATATATATATATATATATATATATATATATATATATATATATATATATATATATATATACATACCTTATCATATATATATATATATATATATATATATATGTGTGTGTGTGTGTGTGTGTGTATCAGCAGCAGCTCAATCTGATGCTTGTCGAAATGTTTTAACAGGATCATATATATATATATATATATATATATATATATATATATATATATATATATATATATATATATATATATATATATATATATATATATATATATATATATATACATTCTCTTGTGACTAATGTTTATTTCATTAACATTATACAGTATATCTCTTGCAATCTGTTAAAACTCTTTAAGGGCGTGTTCTCCATAAGATTGCCTTACCCAACTTAAAGATCAGAGATCACTTTACAATTACGACTGTAAATAATTTCAGTATGAAATGTTGATTATACCAGAGATAAAAGCCCTAAAATATTATATGGGAAGCAATACTCTATCTGTTGTTAGATATACTTAGATTTATCACGGGTAATATAGTTCGGATGTACAAGAGCTACATTGATTTATTACTTCAAACTTAAAATTTATACAAAAACAAAATAGAAATATAGATACTTTTCAAATTATTGGCGTACTTGTCTTGTAGTGTAGCAATTTTACTGCATAATGACTTTTAGTTAAGAAATTAATTTGGTACTATATAAAAATATTTAGGATTATTTAAGGACTTTCAAGACGTGTGCGCAATTCAGAAATAAGACACACCACGCTTTAGTTAAGAACTAGCAAGGAAAAAAATGAAATACTGATCATAGCAGGTGACTTTGATAACCATTTGTTAGATGAGTTTTGATTTATTTAATGTTGATAATCATAAATGTAAATAAATCATTTAGAAAGTGTAATAAATTCAATTCGAGATTTGGACGGAAAGTCACGTGGTACTCGCATTAAACAAGCTAGTTACATAACTGTTTTTGAAAGGCTTTATGTTTCGTGAAAATGTTTTGTTGGTGCATAATGGAAGAAAAAGGACAACAAACCTTTCGACGTTCTACGGCTATCTAAGTTAGACAATTATGCAGAAACCCATTGTTTATGTAGTACCTGGTTTGTTCCTTTCACTTTGTAAGATAGCTGCTTTTGAAGGTCCTTTCCTGCCTGTTTAAATATCGACTCAGCCACTCTTCCACGTGGTTTTAAGTTTTGGTTCACAGCGCACAGTATACTGCAGCCCAAGAACAATGTGATATCCCCTTGAAATATCTTCACCTCAGTTTTGCGGCTGAAGTTGTAGGTATTGATTGGAAATAATGTAGCTAATTCTTGTTCGATTGAATCGTGTAAATTATGACAGTCTTTGTTGGAAGTAACGCTGAATGCTTTAGAAATGCAGTCAAGTGTGCTCGCATTAATGTCTACGAAATATATTTTTAATTTAGGTATGTGCTTGTATTTGCAATATTCATCCAACTTATTCAATGCAAACAAATATACCAAAGAGCACAATTCTTGAGGAATGCCAGAATAACCTGAAATTGAAACTATATATATATATATATATATATATATATTTATATATATATATATATATATATATATATATATATATATATATATATATATATATATATATATATATATATATATACATATATATATATATATATATATATATATATATATATATATATGTATGTGAGTGTGTCTGTGTGTGTGTGTGTGTGTTTGTAATTATTAGCCATTAATCTCAAATCCAGGCGGTTACAAGATCAAGGACAACAATTCTATTTTAGTGTGCCAGAGCTGTACGACACCAATAACCATAATTTTCATTTTAGGAACTTTGAATATCAAATACATGCAGTTAGTCAAAACAGTAAGAAGAGTGTAACAAGAAGATTCAGACATACCTGTTGCATCAATGTCATTTAAAATCCAACGTACCGGGATTCATATGTGTGAGCAGTATATTAATTAGAAATCAAATAAGAAAAACAGAATGAGAACAATGGCAGTTAGACATATAAGTAATAATTAACTAATGTTAACTTTATTGTTTACTTCATACATTCAGTTTTATTCCAGTTGTTAATTGTGATTAGAAACCAAGTATACCTGTTCCAATCGCTGGTAGCGTAATCTTTGAGATGGACTTATCAGCACATACTTTAAAACAATTATAAAGGGCTGAAATAAATTGGTACACGCACGTCTTTTTTCCGGCATGGTGTTGTAAAGAGTTCCACGTTGGTATCACTATGTGTGCGATTCGAGAAATATTTCGTTTCAATGCACCTGATGATGTAAATAAAACTTCTCCAACTTCAAGTTGTTTGCCTCTATTTTTCTCTCGTATATCCGCTACTAGTTCGGAACCTGCTGCGTCAAATACAGCTTTAGCCACACCTCCTAATGGAGATAACCTATCATTTCCCGAAATGATAATGATGTCCGAGCTGATTTTGGTGATATCCCCTTTGATCATATTTACAGAAATGTGTTTCAAAGAATTCCCTGCAGTTAAAAATGTACACATAAGAAATCAAGATAATTATAAAGGTAATGTAGACATGAAATCATACTTTTGAAAATCTTCGATTTTAAAGTAACATACATGTTCGAACAGCAGATAGTCAGACCTTTCTCAATAACTCTGCCACTGGTTTAAAAAAAACAAAATGAAGGTGTTTAAAATATTTTTCAATTTACTATGCATAAAATCTCGATGACCTTGAAAGTCTTAATAGTCATAGTCAATCTACGATTAAAATATTTCACAGATAAGACACAACTATATAGCAACATCACAAATATTCACGTAGTTTCATTCGTATTTATGAACAACAGTTTCGCCAGAAAAATAGTCTGAACCGCATTGTCAAAAAAAATCAGCATATAATCTTTGCTTGTTTAATCTAGATTGTAATGCAAAGTCTCGTTAATATTTATATCCAATTATGACGGAATTGAGGAATAATACGCAAGTGCAAATACTTATCCTCAATATATTTTCTTTCACATTGCAAAACACAAACACTATATTTAGATAGCTCAGAATAA
Source organism: Potamilus streckersoni (assembly GCA_016746295.1). Classification (NCBI taxonomy): domain Eukaryota; kingdom Metazoa; phylum Mollusca; class Bivalvia; order Unionida; family Unionidae; genus Potamilus; species Potamilus streckersoni. The sequence goes on from JAEAOA010002366.1 coordinate 841,007, forward strand.
TTGTGGGAGATTTTTTTTTATCCCTTTCGTACAGCAGTTTATCAATATATTGCAAACCGCTCCGGTGGCCAAGTGGTTAGAGCGTCCGCCTTGGATGTGGGAGGTCGTGGGTTCTATCCCCGGTCGAGTCATACCAAAGATTTACAAAAATATGTGGGAGGTCGTGGGTTCTATCCCCGGTCGAGTCATACCAAAGATTTACAAAAATATGTGGGAGGTCGTGGGTTCTATCCCCGGTCGAGTCATACCAAAGATTTACAAAAATGATACTAACAGCTGCCTCGCTTGACGCTCAGCATTAGGAGGTTAGTGTTAGGATTGGTCGGCCTCGTGTCAGGATAATGTGACATTACATGTCTACGGCATGATGCCTCAGTGCTAGACATCACTATAAACTACCACACTACAGACATCGTAGCAATATGACTGAAAATTTGTTAAAGATACGTTAAAAAAGTCATAATCACATCAATATATTACATACTAAATATCACGATATATATGTTCAAAAAGAGTTTGTTTTGAAAATACGCAAGCGTTTTAGTTTGCTCTGTTCTATCATCTTCTTACCTTCTTCATACATCTGAGTTCGGGACATTAATTTTAAGCTTTGGAAATGATTAAGTTCATAAGTCTAAATAATTTGAAATCCTGTAAATTAAATAGAGTATTAAAGAAATTTTAAAATTTACCTTACTTGTTTCTGGCATGTTAATAATAATAATAATAATAATAATAATAATAATAATAATAATAATAATAATAATAATAAAAATAATAATAATAATAATAATAATGATGATGATGATAATAACAATATTATTGTTATTATGATTATTATTATTAGTTTTATTATTATTATTATTATTATTATTATTATTATTATTATTATTATTATTATTATTATTATTATTATTATTATTATTATTATTATTATTATTATTATTCTTCTTCTTCTTCTTATTATTATTATTATTATTATTATTATTATTATTATTATTATTATTATTATTATTATTAACATTATTATTATCCATTTATGCATACTTTAAATATTAAAAGTAAATGGGAGAATGTGTTGTGTGGGGAAGGGGCTGACACTCCTGTTGAGTTTCTTTTTGTTTCGGTAACACGGGACGTGCTTCTAAGAATATACGGATATAAAGAACCTTTCAACGAAAACTTGAAACTTTGAAGTTCTATCTCAATTTTCTTTGTCGTTATTCAGAAGAGTACGAAGGGAAACATTCGTTTTTTTTTTACCTTGCACGTCTTGACTTTTGTTATCTTCGATGGCATCACACCCTGTTTCAAGTTCTAAAATAAGACGAGTTTCAATTTAAGAATACAACATGCTTTCAAATGGTAAGCGTGAAAAAGTAGATTTACTGCATAGAAATATCATTGATAATAGTGGTGAAATGATCATTCATTGTGTATATGTGAAGCTTATTTTGAAAAAACAAAAATTTCCTTCCCAGTGAGAACAAACTATGACAATAAATATAAGACAAGCACACACGAGGTTTTTTTTTCGAGCATCAATGCGCATACTTACATCTTAGTTAAAATTTGTACATGATGAGCAATAACTACTTCTGTCTAAAAGTAAAATGAATGAGTCCCAACGGTTCACCAGTCTAAATGTGAGGTATGAGTCACAATAAATTCCGGGTTAGGATATTAATATTCTTTGTGGGAATGTTGGTTAGGTTTCCATCTAATTCCACTCCATACTATAAAGTTATCTGGATAGCTAGGTTTCCATCCAAAATATCTGCCAATATATGAAGCAATACATTTAAATAACATACTCATTTTCGAAGCGCGGTATAAAAGCACTGAGAACTGAAGTTGATTTACAATGCCCGACTTTAATAAACATAAAGGAGGAACCAATCGCAAGCTGTCTCAGCCTTCCATGATACAAAGTCATCCACTTCAACCATACTCAAACAATCGTTCCCGTAATGCCAGTAAAACAATTTACTTCGCCAATTGCTTATTCCATTTTAGAGATCCAATCATTTTACATAACAACACGTTCAAGAATTATTAAATTAAAAATAAATTAAGTACTGGTTCAAAAATTAAACAAACCATCACTGTCTTTTACTCCTTCATTTGGTTCGGTGAATCCTAGTTCATTTTCGTCGATGCAGCTTGCTTCTGGTGTAGCCTATTTGAGAAAAGATCAAATTGCATTTAGTGTCGCTGCCGTTAATATAGTTCTAATCATGATGACACGTGTACTTTGGCAAAAGGACATTTTGTCATCTTTTGATAGCTATAAGGGAATGATGAGCCAAATCCTGGTGCAATTCATAAGAATGTAGATGGCCCCGAGTGGCCGAGTGGTCTAAAGCGCTGTCGGATCACTGCCATCTCACCTTTACGTGGGTTCGAGACTAGGATTCGGCAAATGTGGATATGTGAAAAAGCTTGCCAGTAGCTTCTCGTGGGTCGGTGGTTCTTTCCGGTGATTTCCCGGTTTCTTCCTCCACCATTAATACTGGCCGCCATGAATAGCCTATCGTGTGCTGAAAAATGGCGTTAAGCCCCACAACAACAACAACAACAATAACAACATAAGAATGTACATTTACTACTTACATGTATCCAACAGCTGACAGCAGAAGAGACAATGCTACCATTAAAATCAAGAGAAAAAATGTTTTGGGGGATTAGCTCCATTTATCAACGCAAAATAAGCTATATGTGGGGGCCAGTATAACTAGGGGAGGAAATTCCGGGTAAAGCCAGGATATTCTGAAAGCCAACATCTCCGAAACACCCCCATGGCTACTTCAGCAACCGAGGGTAATTTTGACGTTACATGATGAAAAAAAATCGGAGACAAACCCTTCCATTTTCCACAACTCTTACCATGAACTCCTCTCACAATTTGAAAAGTATACAAAAATATATACCGATGGATCAAAATATGAGCAAAAGGCTGCTGCAGCCTTCGTAAGTGGAAACCACACAACCAAAGTTCGCTTGCCAAATGGTACGTCAATATTTTCAGCCGAAATAAGAGCAACAGACCTTGCTTTGCAATACATTGCAAGCAAGCGTATTTCAAATAGCATAATATTCTTCGACTCACTATCAGTACTGCAGTCACTACATCACAGAAAACTGGAGAATCCATTATTAGCAAACATTCTCCTTAAGCATACTGAGCTGAGTACCTCCCACAATATAGTATACTGTTGGTTACCCAGCCATGTAGGAATTAAAGGTAATGATAAAGCAGACCGTGCTGCTAAAATGACCCTATTACTAGAACCAACTGATTTTAAAGCACCATATACTGATTTTAAACGTTGTATCAAAGACTGTTTACGTCAGAAATGACAGGCATCATGGAATGATGCCGTGAATAACAAACTTCATGCAATCAAGCCAACCTTAGGAGAATGGACCCCTTCCTACAGATCCGTCCGTAGAGAGGAGGTAGTCATTGCAAGAATTCGACTCGGTCAATCTTATTTAACACACTCCTACATATTAAAAGGAGAAGACCCACCAGAGTACATAGCTTGTAATGAACCATTCACCGTTAAGCACTTTATGCTGGAATGCTTCGATCTTCAACCTACGCGTAATCATTACTACGTTGTGCAAGACATGACGGAGCTCTTTGATACAGTTAACATTACCAACATTATGGACTTCCTTAAGGAAGCAAACATTTATCATAAGTTATAGCTTTTATTTTATCACCTTGTTCAGTTTTGTGTTATATTGATGCAATCGATAGATTTTAATTGCAAATCATATGTTTTCGTTATCATACATTTGCACACCCCGTTGACTGGGAAACTTTTAATTATTTACCATCGTTCACATTTTTATCGCTTAAAATTTAACTGTTTGGTCTCCAATAGCTGGTCGATAAAATTATTTTACCAGTTATAAATGAAAAAGGATATGACCTAATGTTTGGCGCTAAATAGCCACATAGTGCTGGTGCGCCGTAAAAAAATTT